>JACCGJ010007468.1:0-16782 GCA_013407085.1 Atriophallophorus winterbourni
ACAAGCCAAAGTAATCTCAAACGCTAACTCGCCTTTTATTGGTAGCAAAGCCAAACAAGCTTTGAAGACATATTATTTTTCAATTATCTGTAAAAGCAATACTACAACGCGTGATAAATGACAAGTGCAGAACACTTTACTTTAAACAAAAGCGAAGACCGGCGATGGCAAGATACAACACCTTCCGCCGCGAATTACTCACTATGTGCGTCAAAATAAACCACCTTATGCTTATTCTAACTGGACGTAATTTTTCATGGTATACACGGACCACAAACCGCGCAACTTCATGCTAGAGGCACTATCTTGTGCAATGATCTTACAACTTGATAACACTTAATAGTCACACTTGGGGTCAGGCGACGCAGACAGATTTCACACGACATCTACTGTTATCTTGAAGCCAACGCGGATGCGTCTTGTCATCTTCCTCGGTTCTCAAAACTCAGACTTCCAGCACTTGACCCAAGGTTTTCGAACTCAGCAGACACACCGCCGTCCATGCCTAACGCAGATCAAACGATGGAATTTGCGCTATCTTCAAAGACGGTGGATTCAAACGACAACACAGAAGCACTAGCATGTCTACGACATTCACGCAATGAAGACTGCTGCATCGGTGCGCACTGTAACGTTGTACTGATCATAAAATTTCAAGCAATCTTACCTAGGAAAAATTTATGCAAACATTATTTTCTCTCGAAATTAGTCTTTATTAATTTTCAACGTGAGTTTTCATTCGTGAACAATTTTCGTCATGATGCTTTTGGTGGTTTTGTTTGAAACAACTGAATACCGACTCGCACGAACTTTGAATTAACCTCAGGAAATCCCACGTGGTGGTGAACCACCAAATCTCGGTTACTGATCTTGATTCTTTATTTTTTGGTAGAACACGATGCTAAAAATTATCTTAAACAAACAATACGAGCGATGAAAGATACGATATAAATGAAAAAATTGTTAGTTGCAACGCAATGCATTCGAATGAATGCTAAAAATTCGTGAACACGAATAAAGTCATTCTTCTTCTTCTTCTCCTTCTAGTTTTGTCTGTATTTTCTCACACATTTCATATCAGCGTACGTTACACATTCTTTTATACTATTTGTATATACGTTACACTTTAAACTTTGTATATTGTTTACTATTATAAAAGATTTGCAATATTTAAGCTTCTAATATCATCTCAAACACATTAACTTTCTTCATCAATTTCTCACGTTCCATCTAAAACATTAAGCATGCCTTTTGATGTCTGTTTTTACCATCGCTGTTTCATAGATAAGGCGACTCAGTGCATGTCATTCATTGAAGCACCTTTTGGAAAACATATCGCCAGTAATTGGAGTAAGTTTTACCGATCTCACTCAAAAATGCATGTTTTATTTATCATAAGGTTCGACAGGTTTTAACCTTCCAATCGACACGGCATCTGATATAAGTGCAATGCTTTCCTCCACGTTCAACCGATTTTTCACTTCTAAATACAGAACAATAATAAAAGCTGAAAAATTATAATTATCGAGAAGTTCTTGTCAATTGAATTAGGAATAAGCCGCAAATTTCCATGAATCTGACATCAAGCATGTGGTAATAGCATTGCATATTCTTACCATAAGTGATCTAGTCATGAAACCTCCCAAACAGCGCTTATAAAGTGTTAACAACCAAATGGAAATTCTATCATTTTACAAGAAATTCGTGAAGATATTGTTTGAAGTGTTGGACGCTCTTCGTGTGGCATACCAACTAAGGAAATCTGAATGCTTGATTGGCGGTTCAGCCTGTGTAAACTGAACTGAACTGATCGGCGTTCAGCCGGACTTTCCTAATAACCGCTATGCCATATCTACAGATCGTGTCAAGAATTGACGCAAAAATTTCCTAAATTTCGGCAGCCTTCAAGCATGGGTTAATTCAGCATATTGTGGTCAACCGCCTAATTTACGATCTTGCCACAGATTTCCCTTCACGTAGAAACTTAAATTGGCCTAGCTGGCGCGTGAGCATTTGACACAAATTTACATCGTTTCCATTCGGCAATTCTATTTCTACGTTACTCCATATGTCAGCAAAAAAGCCACGGAAAAGTTACGACCAGGTGGCGATTATTGCGGTGTTAATCATGTCGCCGTTGGGAACAAAATATCTCATTCCGCATCACCTTCATCATCGCTTCTGTTATAACCCGAACAGGGTGTAAAAAAAAGCTCAACGCGCGCAACTGAACTCTATTGAACAAGTGACGTAATTTGAACAAGTTTGCGATCAATATTGACGGACCAATGAGAATAAAGTTGTAAGCGGATCTCAATCGATACACTGTACGCGTGTGTGTGTGCATGACCGCACAACACAGTCAAATATAACGCAGATATGCTGCCTGTAACATCTCCCTCCTTGAGAAAGTTATTGATATGATTTTAGCGTAGGATTGACATTTAGGTATTGTACAGGCCTGCGATTCCGGTTGGAGCGTCTCTGTGGTAAAGCTTGTTGCTGCATATCTGATGTGTTCTGCTCCTTTGGCTTTGGGTTTCCGTTGGAATTTCGAAAGTATCCAACAAGATATCAAGTGGCAGTTGACTCTTAGCGTTTTGTATTCCATAATCTTGTATTGTTCGAGGTCTGATATGGTTCACGTGTCAAATGTGTTTTCGTGAACCATACTGCAACTCATACGTCACTTTGCCCAGACGACGTTCCATTGCATGCGTCGAATGCATGTGATTGATCGTGAAAGAAGAATAAAATTCGGTGAACTCAGATGAGGTAAACTGTGGTCCATGGTCAGTGACTAACGTTTCGGGTATGCCAAATTGAGCCAATAGCCTTTCGAAGATCGATATTGTAGAACTTGTGATTTTATTCATGGCATGAATTTTAGGCATCAACAATGACCAAATGGTGTATCCCATTCAAGGGTCCTGCAAAGTCTTCATGAATACGTTTCAATGGTCCTGATAGAACAGGCCAGGGCTGTGGTTCACATTTCGGAGGTAATTTGGCTGCTTCAGCACAACTTGCATGAGCACGCCATGTTTTCGATCTCACCGTCCATGAAGGGCCAAAAGGCATAATCCCGGCTAATCACTTTTATCCAACTGGCGACGGGAATTATGGACCCCGTGTTCATGGAGTTTTTGAAGCAGCAACAACAACAGATATTTCAACAACAACAAGTCACAACACGGATGATCGAATCATTAACAAGTCAGTTAAAAAACCTGGTTACTTCGCAATTCCCCGTTGGAGCCAGTCATCAGTTAAAATACTTAATTGCACATAACATCCAAGAATTCCATTATGATCCAGACTACGGCGCCACTTTCAGTGCTTGGTATCATCGGTATGAAGACATATTTCTTGTGGAGGAGGTGCTTTGGATGAGCAAACTAAGGTACGCCTTTTGATGCAAAAACTTGGTGCCTGAGACTACAGTAAGTATTGTAATTACATCTTGCCAAACCATTCAAGAGACCGTAATTTTTGGAGAGCGAACATCCATATTTAACTTACGATATAATTGCCTGAAACTGTCTAAGTATTCCAGTGAAGTTATCATTACCTATGCTGTGAACCAGGAATATGAGCGCTTTCAACTGAACGAATTAACATCAACACAGTTCAAGGCTGTGATATTTGTTGCCGGATTGACCTCATCCGATGACGCTGAATTAAGGACACGCTTACTGGCCAAACTTTATTCTACTCCAGAAATATCCATACAGGATCTAACAGCTGAATACTTGAGATTGATAAACTTGAAACGTGATTCAGCAATGATCCAGTCATCGTCCTCGAATGACATGGCTACAGTTAATCGAATCACATGAACATCCCAGCAAAGCCCTAGTCCTAAACTTTCTGATCAAACACGTAGACCACCTTCAGCTTGTTGGAACTGCGGACAATGGCATTTTGTTCGTTTTTGTCATTATCGTGAAATTTCTTGTCATAAACGCGGACGTACAGGCCACCTGGCAAAATTTTGTCGTCAAAATCAAACTTCACAATTCAGACGCACAGCAAATGTTGTTTTTGCCACAAATTTGCGCAAATTCATCACTCTTGAGATTAATGACCATCCAGTGAGATTGCAAATCGACAGTGCCTCAGATATAACCCTTATTTCCCGTCAGACTTGGATTGTAATCGGAAAACAACCAATAATTCCATCCCCGTCGCCAGTTGTTATAGCCCGAACAGGATAAAAAAAGCTCAACGCGCGCAACAGAACTCTATTGAACAAGTGACGTAATTTGAACAAGTTTGCGATCAATATTGACGGACCAATGAGAATAAAGTTGTAAGCGGATCTCAATCGATACACTGTACGCGCGTGTGGGTGCATGACCGCACACACAGTCAAATATAACGCGGATATGCTGCCTGTAACAGTTTCGATCGCGCTTTATATTACAAATCATAGTTTACTAAACTTCATTTTGTGAATGTATATCATTAGCCTCTGTTTGTGAAGGACGGCATTTCAATTACAGCAATCAGTCCTAATTTAGGCTTGAATTTCCGTGTAAACGTTTCAACGTTGAATGGAGGAAAGCATACAAGGAAACCATATTGTCCATGCCAATATCAACAACATACTGTTTGCTTCTCGCATAAAGAATAAAAATAACAGTAATAGTAATAATAATAACAATAATAATAATAATGTATATTCTTGAATATAACAATTTATGCAATGTATGGTAGGTTGTTTTAGTACAAAAACATCAAATATAATAGTAATTTTATATATGATAAGTTCGAATGCAATTAAAAAATTTTCGTTAACAACATGTAAACAAAGCTTGGTAGCAATCTTTTACACATTGATTTACTAAAAACATGACAATATGGATAACATAATTGAAATAATTAATAAAACGCCACATTTTTTAAAACAATGGTAAATATAAGAAATCGAGGTAAGTCAATGAAGAAGGATGGCGACCAGTATCATAGATACCACTCGAATTAGCAAAATTCCGCGATAGTTTCAACATTCTCTTCGTATTCCTTATTTATGGACTGTGTTATCAGGAATTCACCTTAGCCGTCAGATACTCTCTCATCTGTCTACATCTCTGAGAACATCTCGTACAATTATGCTATGATTATCTCTCCTTTTTCCCTAAAAATACCGAGTGGAGCTCGTAGGAGCCCGGCGCCTCGTGTCGCTTTAGTGATTAGAACTCTCTTCGTATTTCCTATACACTGGGTGTCGCTAGAGAAACGGACCTTTACAAATAGGAATAAGGGATGTTGACGGTGTCAGAAGGAAGGTACTGATTAAACGCTGACTAAAATATCTATCCATCTTTCTAGAAGTCTTTAAAGGCTCGTTATGCGCGAACCATCGACCATGAGAATGGTTCGACTTAGGGCTTCTGGCTTAGGGCCAGAATCACTAATCAATTAGTAAAGCCTTGCATGTTACTCATAGCCGACGCTCTGCTAATCTCCCTGTGAATTGAGGGATAATTGGTGTGCACCCTAAAGCGGAAAAAATCGAAATTCTGAAGCTTCGAGGTTATATTAACAGCCAAAACGTGTATTTTACAAGCATTAATTCTAATGAAGCATACAAGGGCAAAAACGAATAACCATACAAGGCCATCTGACACATTAGTACAAACCTGAAACAATAAACTGATTTCTGAGAGTGTAACGCCATCAAATCCCATGAAAAACAGAAAGCATTATCTATTCAACGCTAGAACATCGGGAACTTAAGATAGCATAAGCTACATCATTAATCAAAATCCATCTAATAATGAGTGCACAGTAATCACTCAGCCTTGTGCTGTATGTGAGGAATTACTTGTATTTTTCAGCGCATCATACAATAACAAATCTTATACAGAGGTAATCACATGCTCTTCGTCCATTTCGTTAGACGCTGTTTCAATTAAACTCTCTGTCATACGTAGAGTTCGTAAGCAAGTTGCAAGATTCAAGATTTAAGATTTTATGGCATATAAAAGCTTGTAGCTGTACAACACCACGGAATATTCGTTTAAGGACAATAAATATATATGCAAAATAAATTGAGGCATTAGGAAGTTCGACAGTTTTGCAGTTACAAAAAATGTCATGTATTTTCGCGGTATGATGAAAAAATAATATTCGTTTGGAAAAAGATCATGTTATATAAACGGGATGTAGGGTGGAATTACTACGCATAAATATATCCAATTTGTTCCTGAAAATCCTTTCACTAGATGATTGGACAACATCTGACGGTAGGGTGTTCCATAAGAAACAAACTCAAACCTAATAGAAGAACCGACGGCAGTTCCGGTGGGAATGTGGAATATCAAATGCCAATGGGTGAGTACGTGTGACATGGCTTGACCGGAAGCGAAATAGATGCCTCAGAGGGTGCGCCTTTGAGTTCATTATTTTGTAGGTTAGGATTAGATCAAATCGAACTCGTCTGCGTAGCAGTGTATCCAAATTAAGATGCTCAAGTCGATTTTCATATGGTAGGTTGGGGAGGCAGCCGACAATTTAGTTGCTTTCTGATAAATCATCTCGAGCAGCTTGATGTCTTTTTGTAGCCATAGTGCCCAAGCTTGCACTGAGTAATCCATCACTGGATTAATATACGTATTTATGAGCATGGAGAATGATTCACGGGAAAAATGTCCGAAAATACGCCGAAGCATACCTAGCATGCGGCTAGCTCGGTTGTTCACTGCCTCGCATTGCATGTCATTATTAAGACTTCCACTAATCCATACGCCGAGGTCTTTTTCTTTGGTTGTCCATTCCAGTTGATTTGATCCAACGTTGTATGAGAATGGGAAATCTTTACCTGTTTGCAACATTTTACACTTTCCGAAGTTGAATGGAAGTTTGTTTCGCTCCGACCAGCTTTTCAATATATCCAAATCGCTTTGTAAGCGCAAACAGTTCACGCTTGACGTGATTCGCATCCAAAGTTTAACATCATCCGCAAAAAGAACCATTTTGGCTGTGACAAGTTTCAGAAGGTCGTTGATGTAGACCAAAAAGAGAACCGGATCAAGTACAATCTCCTACAAACCACAGGAAGCAGGTTTTGTACCAGCAGTTTTCAAAATGGGATCTGAAAACTTTTTCTTCCTACTTCCTAATATCTTCTATGCATCAACCAAATCAGGAACCTTCCCCTTAGAATAAAAACATTCAGTTGTTATACATATACACAGGTCCGGTTTACTGCATACGGTTACCAATTATCGCCCCATTATTCACACACCATTTTTATCTAGAATATTTAAGAAGTTTGTCATGCAGGCCACCCTAGCATACCTGACCACAATCTATTGCATATCAAATCAACACGGATTTCTTAACAGAAAATGCTGCATTCGTTGTCAACTAGAATTTTTTAATTACGTGACACAACCCGTAGATTCAGGCCTAGGAGTCATTTTTCAATCTATTGATATTACTTAAGCCTTTAACTGGGTCCCGCATAATCTACTTCTCGCTGTTGGCCTTTATAGCGACCTACTTTCGTGGTTCAAATCTTTTATCACTGGTCGCTACTTTTCTGTAGATATAAATGGCTACCGTTTACGATCTTTGCTTATTCCGAGTGGAGTAATGCAAGGAAGCGCTTTAGGTACATTACTCTTCCTGATATTTATTAACGATATCCTATCTGCCACAACACATTGTAAGATCTTCTTGTTTGCAGATTATATAAAAGTCGTCATAGCATTTCCATCTAACCAGACTAGAGATTTTATATCGAAACTGATCCAAAACCTGCATGCTTTACTTCAATGGAGTATTCGAAACGGTCTTGAGTTATCCACAATTAAATCTACTTTCATAAATTTTGATTTTATATTTCCGAACTATTTGATCATCTAGAATGATACACCACTTGAGCCAACACAGTGTGTTTGTGACTTAAATTATCGATATTCTTGATCACTTTCATTCCATGAACAAATTTGCCGCATGATATATAAAACAAAAAGAATATAGGTTTACTTCATAGAATCATCTTTCTAACCCAGTGCAAGCTAGAGCATTACAAGTTACATAGACTGCCTTTAATAGATTACTGCAATAATCTATCTAGAAACATAATTTGGACAGATAATCCGCTTTAGAAGGCATCCAACTAATTTCCACACGATTACCTCGAGTTCACTTAAGCATAAATCTAAGGAAAATGTCAGACCCTAGAATTTATCCATTATGGTTTCGTAGAATACGACAAATTCTCTCACTTTTTTATAGAATATTGCAAAAAAGATAAGATCGACATTGATTTAAAAGATGTAAATAATAAAAAATATCTATACCGAAAATTCACAATCACATACGAAAAGATGTCTTCATTTTTAAATATTCACGTTTATGGAATTTATTTCCTAATAAAATATGACTTCGCACATCATTGACTGATTTCAAAAGGTAGCTCAACTCATTTTTAACGCCGAATAAATTAACCGATCTAATTAATATTAATATATCTCCCGATAATTTATACTCATACGGCATTAAAGGCTCTTTGTTTGGTATTTATATATTTAAAGAGCAATTTAGCTTATATCTTGAGAATTTACTATGGTGTTTCCATCATTGTATATTTTATTATTATAATCCTACATATTTTGTTATTTGTTTTGTTATAATGATACATGTAAATGTGTACACAATTTGAATATATTATTAACGCTTCTCACGTGTTTTGTTTTGATACAAGTTTATCGTCTAATTGTTTTGGATCTGTATGCCGTGTTACGCTGAAAAGTGTGTTCCGATTTGTTGGGTACAATAATCAAAAGGTGTGCGCAGTTAGTGGTGAAATCTTCGTTGGATCAACCGCCAAAAATTGGTGAGCCCCGAACATTTTTCTTTTCAAAATTTTCGTTCCTACCATATACTCCCATTTATTTCGATTTTGCTGTCATATATAATTTTCATTTACTAATCGGATCTTAAGTCAGCATTTTCTGACACCCCATCTGAGGACATTTCTACAGACACTACGTCGCACTTTAGCCTTCCCTCTTTTGGTATGGACGACCCTCGCCTCTGGTTCACAAAATCGAAGCACTATTCGAGTCTTACCGCGCAAAAACTCAACAAGCCCAATATAATCGTGTAGTTAGTATGTTACCACCGTCAGTCGCAAAAGAGGTTGCTGATTTTTTATACAATCGTCGTGCTGATAATCCGTACGATGCACTTAAACATGCCATCATCTCACGTACTACGTCTACGGTGGAGCAAAACTTACTTAAACTTTTGTCCGGCTTAGAAATGGGTGATCCTAATCCGTCACAACACCTGTGACATATGCTCTAATTACAAGGAGACAAGCCTGTGGATGCCCAAATCATTCGTGAATTATGGCAGCATAGTCTTACAGCCAACGTCCGCAAAGTCTTAGCCTTTATGGACAAGCACACCAGTCTCCAGCACTTGGCATGCATTGCAGACAAAGTTCACGATATCTCGCACAGCGTTATATTGACTCACGTCAGACACACGAGTGACGAAAATTCCAGTACACAGACTCCAAGCGATTTTGAAGAGTTGAAATTGATGTTCCATAACTTGTCACTGCAAGTACAAAATATCGCGCGATCCCGTAGTAACTCTCGAAATCATCATCCTCGTCAGCCCAAGAAAGGATCTACCAGTCGTTCTAACGGCTCGCGTCTTTGCTATTATCATCGTCGATTCGGTGCAGAAGCCCTGCATTGCATGCCACCTTGCACTTAGAACTCAAATTTGTCCAAGCAGCTAAACCGCGAAGCCAGACAGTAGACACGGCAGCTCTGTCTGACACCCTTCAAAGCCATCTCTTCTACGTTACTGACAGGGCCACTAAAATGCGATTCCTCATCGACACGGGTGCCGAAATTAGCGTCATCCCACAATCGAATATGGAACGCAAGAAGCCGTCTTCGTTGACGTTACAGGCGGCAAACGGCACGAAAATTTCTATTTTGGTCAGAGATCACTTTCTGTCGAATTAGGTCTCGGACGTAACTTTCTATGGATTTTCACACTTGCCGATGTCAAAGTACCAATTCTGGGTGCAGATTTCCTTTCTCATTTTGATCTTTCGATCAATATAGCTACTCATAAGCTTATTGACAATTTAACAAAGATTAATTCATTTGGTAAATTCTGTGATTCCCCCATCCAAACCATTCCAGTACTTACCCCTGACATCCCATCAGCGTTCAGTGACTTACTGGCAGAATTCTCCAAAGTGTTTAAGCCGTGTTCGCAATTTACTGCTGTTAAACATGATGTCAAACACCACATTCTGACCCGTGGTCCTCCAGTGTTTAACTAACCCAGTCGTTTGGCTTCGAACAAGTTCAATGTCGCAAAGCGTGAGTTTCAACACATGCTTGAACTTGGAATAATATGGCCATCCAAATCGCCCTGGGCAATCCCCCTTCACATAGTCGAGAAGAATAAAGCGGACGCTTGACGTCCATGTGGAGATTATCGTGCTCTTACGAGAGTTACTGTTCCTAATCGCGACCCTATCCCCCACATACACGACTTCGCACTTTCCTTGCATGGAAAAACTGTGTTTTCTAAACTGAACCTGGTGCGTGCTTACCACCAGATACCTGTCGCCGAGGAAGATATTCCGAAAACAGCCAACACTACACCTTTTGGTCTTTACGAATTTCTAAAAATGCCATTTGGTTTAGGCAACACTGCTCAAAACTTCCAGAAATTCATGGACCAAGTTTTCTAAGGATTATCTATTAATCATGTATATATTGATTCAAGGTAATTCAAGGTTTTTAATGGTGTAAAAAGGAACAAGCTTATTAACAGCCATAGGATGGTAAAAATTGGAATTTAAGTGTATAAACGATATAAAAACATAGATTGAACAGTATATAAGTGTTCTAGAAACGAATAATGCAATACAAATTCGTCTAATTTCGTTTTGAAGTCATGCAAGCTAGTGGAGTGAGCAACCGTTGAAGGTAAACTGTTCCAAGTAAAACAGACACGGACAGAGTAAAAATACCTTCTACAGTTCAGACGGGAATGGGGTACGACAAGCACATATTCATGGGTCCGATAATTCCTCGTATCCCTTCGCGTGAATAAATCCTGTAAGGGATGGTTCGGGGTATGAAAAGTTTTGTAAAGTAAGATAAGGTCTCCTCTGATTCGTCGATAGGGAAAATCGAACAGATTCAGTTGAGCTATCCTTTCTTTATATGGTTTGTTTCGGATGCTGAAAACTAGTTTCGTTGAGCGGTGATAGATTCGCTGCATAAGTTCCACATCCCTCTTGAGCTACGGAGACCATGACTGCACACCGTATTCCATGACTGGTCTCAAGTATGTATTCATGATCCTTGGGAATATCTTAGGCGAAAATTTTCCAAATACACGTTTGAGTAGATTTAGAACACGTGTTGCTTTTTTTAAAGGCACTGTTAGTTTGAAGTGATGTTTTTAAACTGGAGCATATCCAGACACCCAAATCTTTTTCTTCACTGCAATTTTCAAGGACATGCGAACCCATGATCTATATGAACTCTACTCGATTCCCAACATCCATGATCCAGCATTTTTTGAAGATAAACGGCAGTTTGTTCTTTAACGACCAGCTGTGAAGCGTATCAAGATCCTTTTGTAATAGCACACAGTCTTCTGGACTACGAATGCTGCGCCAAATCTTTATGTCGTCCGCAAATAACGAAGTGTTGCATCGAACAATTTCCGGTACTTCATTGACATAAAGCAGAAAGAGGATCGAACCAAGGACTGAATCTTGTAAGCAAAACAAGTTGCGCTTGCTTGCCACTGTTGAATAAGGTTGGTACGACCAACCTGTTCAATGAAGTGTGCCTAAACACATGTAGATAGGGTCTAAACCCAAGATCATGAACATAACTAATCATTTGCACGTGAGTGTGTGTGAAAGAAATGTATGCAAATAGTTTTTTGCTTGTAACCAATTTATTACAGACCACGGAGTGTGTAGACACATCAGATTGACTGTGCATCCGATAGAAACACGCGAAAATAGTTCTTCCAAATTTTATGTTGGGTGAGTCATAATATTCAGCGACGTTGAGACTCAATCCTACAATAACTAATCCGTTAAAATAACTGTGTGATTTTGTCGATAAAATTTGGGTAGGAAATGTATGCGCTTACACAAAATCAATTATCATCTTGTGTGTATCTTGTGGCTAGCCAGGAATGTTTTGAAACTAAACGTGCGTTTCGGAATTCTGCTTTGTTCTGATGACAGTTATTGCATCGCATTTTATACGCTGTTTTATAGCTAATTCACCATTATTTTATTTTAAAATCTTCGTGTCACCAAACCTTGGGTCAAATTTATTTGATGCACTATTCTTTACAAGACCCACTAAAGTGTACATCGGGTCGGATGGTAAAGTATCTAAAAATACTGTTAGAGATTATTGACGAACGTGAAAAACATACTTGTCCATGTGGACATCTAGTGTTTTCTTGTAAACGTCCATGGATCCAGATTGTACCAGATGAGTAGTCAAACTGTTCCATAATTGCACATAGAGAACGGAAAATGCATATTTGCGGCAGTTTAACCTGCTATGCTGCTGGTAAAGTTTAGATTGGTGACCACGCAGATGTGTGTTATGGGAATGAAGAAACAAACGACCGCAAGGATGATTTGTTTGATTAAGCACTGTGGAAATAAAGATTAGTGCTCATCGTTTCCGTTTGTATTGAGCCGAATGCAAATTCAATATTTTAAGTATCATTTCGTATGGATAATTAGAAAGTCCCAGGACGAGTTTTGTCGCACTGCGCTGTGGAGTTTCCAATAGCTGAGTATATCTTTTCAACCAAGGATCCCATGCCGGTATAGCATATTCGATATGAGGACGGATGTAGGTTGAAATCAATTTGCAGACATTTTTTGGGTCAAACGAACCTAGGACTATTCTAAGGAGACCCAAGTTTCTCTTAGCTTTGCCGGCAGCTAGTCGATACTGCATTGAGTTTCCTAAGTCAGATTGGATAGTCACTCCTAAATCTTTTTCGAAGGAGGCGGGATTAATAACAGTAGGACATAAATAATATTCTTTGCTCAACTTGCTGTTGAGAGACAATAGGCCGCATTTCGAAGCATTCAGTGGCATTTCGTTGTCGAGGGGCCAGATTTAATTGATATCGAGATCCCGTTGCAGGTTCTGCATGTCGGCTGTGGAGTACAACTTGCGCCAAAACTTTGCGTCATCAGCGAATATATATATATATATATATATATATATATATATATTTAAAAAGCGGTCCAAGGACTGATCCTTATGGGACAACACGGGCAACTTTAATCGACTCGGATAGTTTGTTTTTGACTCTCACGTACATCTCACGGGATATCAACCATTCTTTAATCCACGCATGGAGTTTACCCTGTACTCCGTAGGTGAGTAGTTTCGACGAAAGTATTTCGTGATGGACACGATTGAAAGCTTTTGAGAAATCGATATAAATCACGTCCACGGAGTTGCCGGCACCCAGTAGCTCAGATCAAGCTTCTTTTGCTAATAACAATAATAATCCATGCTGTGACTCGGAGATTAAATTATTAATCTCAAAGTGATTCCATTACTTTCGATAGCACTGGTAGTAAAGCTATCGGACGTTAGTTTGTTGGATATATTTCTCGCCACCCTTGTAGATGGGAGTAAGTAGGGCAGTTTTCCAAGTTTCTGGCACGAAGCTCTGCTGAAACATTATCGTGAACACGTCACACATTGCTATTGCCAATTCGGAAGACAGAATACACAAAAGGTTCGGGTGTATATTATTTACACTGGGTGAACCTGTTCACTCCATCGTCATTAATTTTGTTTGAAAAAATTTGGGGGGAAATTCCACTCCGTGAAGTATTGGCAGGCTGCAGCTCTCAGAGTTTTAAAACTGTCCATGTGTCGACACTTGTGAGATTACTGATGCATATTGCTGTCTATATACGTTTGCACAAAATAACGTTGTCTCCGTACGACATTCAAGTGCATTTTTCTGTAACTGTTTGTTCCCAGTGATAATCGTTTCATGTTAAGCAATAAAATAGGACTGAAATATCAGATATTTGCGATGTAATCTCTGCCATTCGTCGGTTTATTCTTCATTCAACCCAGTGAACAAATTCAAGCATTTAATACCCGCATTTACGAAATATTTTTCAATGAAGGTTCACAATTGTGTAGTTTCAGCAGACGTGTTTTGAATGCGAGTTCACTGTTTTCTAGAAATAGCGTGACGAACATACAAACAATACATATTAGTATGTGCTAAGATTAACGCGGCACTTATTGGAATGTTTTTTCGTGAAGGGGTAAAATACAATGTTGTTAGTCACACTATGCATTTATTACTAATCGAACGAGTTATTTTCATATCGATGAACAGTTCGAATTTACCTCATTTCGTTGTTTAAAGGGATGATTCGCCTTGAGTCCAACAAATTGAACGTGTTTACTGTCTCCACGTGTTGACGACAAACAGCCAGGAACCGGTTGTGGTGTGTAAGGCAGAATAACTCAATCAATGTTCGTAAGCGGTTCGCATTTGGAACCAGCTTTACGTGGTTTTAGTTTAGCTGACCGCAGAAGTTTCAATCATATTTGCATGATCAATACTATCATATTTTGTGGATGTGATATGCTTTAGCGATGAGCGTTAATCACGAGCTGTCGAATGATATGCTGAACTATACCCTCCGACAAAACACAGATTTAGGAAAACATATTCATGCCTGTCTAACTTTCTCACGACTCTAAATGACTGGACGCAAGCACTAGACCAAGGGGGTTCCGTCCATGCCGGTTACTTAGATATATCTAAAGCATTCGACAGAGTGAATCACTCCTTACTGCTTCAGAAGCTGCAGAATGTTGGCGTCATCGGAAACCTACTAACATGGTTCAAAAGTTACCTGACTGGACGCAAAGTAAAATTCAGAATAGATGGTGAAACTTCTCGAACAATTGAAGCCACGAGCGGAGTCCCTCAGGGTTCGGTTCTCGGTCCGATACTGTTTCTCATGTTTATAAACGATCTACCGAACTTACTAGCATGTAAGCTTGTTTTATTCGCAGATGATGTAAAAATCTGGACGAAGGTCAACTCTATCGAGGACTGTCATGTTCTGCAAGGAGATTTGAATAAGCTGCACCAGTGGTCAATTCAAAACAAACTGCCATTTAATTTCCGCAAGTGCAAAATGTTGCAAGTCGGAAAACCCTTTCCCTTTACCTATACACTTGGCAGCCACCCGCTTGAATGGAGTACATCACAAAAAGATCTCGGAATCTTGGTGTCTGGCACCTCGAAGAACAGCCTACAGTGCGAAGCCGTCTACAAGCTTGCGTACATCTTTTCGAGCGCTTCCCACCACACTCACTCGCGAAATTACTAAACACTAACATACATCCTGTCGTTGACTACGCTGTACAAGCTTGGACGCCATGGATGGAAAAAAACATCTCGCTCCTCGAACGAATTTATCACAAGGCAACCAAAATAGTTACCGGATTGAATAATTTACCCTTTGAGCAGCGACTGACCAGACTTGGACTGTGCACCCTCGAGCGCAGACGTATGCTACACGACCTCACTCTGACATATCGAATCATCTACGCGAAATCCCATCCTCTCAAACACCTCTTCAAGTTCGGTTCGGTTGTCCCCACACGCAGCCACCCTTTGACCCTTCAAATCCCACACTCACGATTGAATTGTCGTCGTCACTTCTTCGCTGTTCTTGTATGCTTCTTGTGGAATAGCTTGCCGACAGATATTGTTACCTCAGCGAACGAGCACATCTTTAAACAAAGGTTACGAAACCTTATGTTGAGAACTACTGCGTTGGCCCCTACCTATTGATGTCTATATTTTTTTTAACGCACGGAACTACCGTCCATCCAAAGATTCTTTTCCCTCAGTCTGTGTTGCCATTGAGGATTATTTTTGCTCCAACTATGAAGAACATGGATATGATCATACAAGTAACGATTTTTTTTATAATTTTTTATACGTATATCCTATGGTATTGTACAGCAATTTGCTTTTTTAACCATAAATCTTGAATCTTGAATCTTGAAGAGCAATTTGCGCTAAAAATACCGACGACGACAATTATGAACTCGTAATAGTTCGGTTTTCAGATTGATTGCATTCCAGCAGTTCGAGCGACAATATCTTCTGAGGTATGAGAAGATGGACAACGTCAGCCGTAATCCAACGATATGCAAATCGTCAATGTCGGTCAAACGAGCCCTGCGTGGCGAGAGCTTGAACTATCCCGGTTGGCACGACATCTACTAGAAAAATCAGATCAAGATTTTTAAGGTTCAAAATTCAAGCTTTAGGGTTGGAAAAGCAATTAACTTTACTATTACCCCAGTGTATAACTCCGCCAAGGACGGTCCCAAGCCCGGCTGAGAAAGGAAGAGGGTTGGGCTTAGGGCTAGCAACCCTATCCCGTAAAACCTACATTGCTACGGAAACGATGACAACAGATCCGTGGTTCGGTCATGTCTGCAGGATGGATCCCAGTTCGCATACGAAGGTAGCCATGCACTTGCATCCGCAAGGTAAACGAAAAAGGGGACGGCCCAAGGAAACTTGGCGCAGAACGTTGGAACGCGAACTACATGCACAAGGATTCACGGTGCAGACGGCAACGGAAGCAGCGACAGACCGGAACCACTGGCGTGAAGTTGTCTTCGCTTCATGTGCCACCCGGCACGGAGAGGACTTAAATGA
>JACCGJ010007469.1:0-11990 GCA_013407085.1 Atriophallophorus winterbourni
GAGCGACGGATTTCAAGCTTGTTATACCTTTTCCATGACCGGGATTTTCTAGGTTTACATCATCGTTTTTTCCATCGTGCCGTGCGGTTACAATATTGTGAGCGGCTAATAATCAGGATATACTTTTCTTACACTTACACAAACATGAATATATTATACATTGCTCGAGTCCCCTCGATGTCAACTTTCTGGATATTCCACTCTCGTAGCGGTATTCGATAATACGAACGAATTCGGATTTCTCGTGATTTTCCCATATTAGCTCAACGCGAGCAACGCAGTTAATACACTTTCGGTCCTAAAAGGGATTAACGTCATCGGAAAGATCGTATCACAGGATTCAATTCTGATATTGAACTTATTCGTGATCACCGCTTTTTTGTCGCGCTGGGATATTCATGATCGATCGCTCGATAGAATCACTGAACAGTGCTGCTCAAATCCCTTACCGTATGATCCAGAAATTAAAACAACGCGCATCGGGCTGCATGTGTACCGTTTGCAAAAGTCGGTAAGTCCTAAGGCGAAGTCTGTCACGCGTTACGCTTCTTTGTTGAAAGTGCATACTAAATGCAACAAATCACTGACCTCGGATGTGGTATTCAATATTAATGGAGATAATTGTCCCGGTGTTTGTTACGTTTGCCGGGTTTGCAAGGCCAAGCCAACAGTGTAATCCTCAGAGACTGAAACTCCAGAGACTGAAATTGAGATGCGTGTAAATGGATGGAATTCCAGTATACAAAACTGAATGACCTGATACAAAAACTTCATATAGGCACGATTGTTAGCAGACTTTGAGGTTACTGTCAAAGAGACGATAGGAAATCCATCATATTCGAACAGGCCAACATTTTCCCAGATAACCGCGCAGATGATGACTAAAACGGTTAAGTGTTTGCTGGGATCAGTGACTATTCAATATAAAGGAAACGAGAAAGGACTCATCAAAACCACTGCGAAAAAGACCGACTCAAATTATAAACCAAAATCCGTTGGGTATAAACCTTAGTGTTTAATGTACCAACGTGAACCGAGTCACGGGAACGCTTGTGTATGGCCCCTCGCACCGGGATGTGCTCCGGTTCTGTCATTCTGTCAGCTTTATGGAACCGCTTCCAGCCTGTTTACCCATTCGATGCTTAAGGGAGTGGTAACGAAAGATTGGCAGTCCGGCGTGATTACACTTATCTTCAAAGGAAGCTGACGATCTGACACTGCAAGTTATGGTCCCGTCAAGCTATTACTTGTTATTGATAAGTTCATGGAACGTATTGTCTCGGAAAGAATGGTTGCACACTTTGAATTGCGTAATTTGTTTTCGCAAGCGCAGCATGGATTTCGAACTCATCGCTCTTGTCTAACGAATCTTCTAATAACGCTATACAACTGGACGAAGGGGTTTGATAGAAGTTCTTGCATTCACGTCTGTTACTTAGATATTTCTAAGGCTTTCGACAGAGTCAAACACCATTTGCTTCTTCAAAAACTGATACTGTTAGGAATATGTGAACCACTATTCCTGTCAGATCGCCACGCCCGAATTAAAGTAAACGGAGTGCTATCCCAAATGTACAAAACGACCAGCGAAGTCCAACAAGGATCCGTGCTATGCCCGCTCCTCTTTCTAATATACATAAAAGATTTAACCCCCTCATATCATCCAAAATGGTCCTGTTCGCGAATGATATGAATATTTGTAAGCCAATCAGTTCCGAAGATGATTGTGAGAAACTGCGAATGGCTACGAAAAGATATTGCTCCCTTTGATACAATCTTTCATAGATCAGCAAAGTTAGTGATGGGTCTTCGCAGTGTTCCGTACACCGGAAGACTGCGACGTCTGGATCTATGTGACTTTATCCAAAGGTGGATACGACGCGATATTATTCTGACCTATAGAATTGTGTCGACCGAAGGAGATCCACTAATTCACTTGCTTGATATGTGTGATGAGAAAGTGACACGCGGACATATCTCATTATTTTACGTCCCAAGTTCAGGTGTTGATTGCTGGCACTATTTTTTGTCCTACTATATAGGATTACATTCAACTTCTAAATACTTGACGATTATCTCTCCTGGTTTCTGCATCCCGTTCTTTCGAGTTTACGAAGCAACATGAAGCCGATCAGCGTGAATAATTTTTCATTCGGTCGTCCAGCTGTCAGCATATTTGACCAATCGCTGCTGGTCTTAAAGTTCACTCGTCACGTGACGAAATCGTACCATCGATCATTCGTCGGGTAAGTGATGACCTCCCGGTCGGTTGAACTTTGTGGAAAGCAGGACAGAGCAGTGACGACACGAAAACACGTGACGGTGGCGTGATGCGGCGCCACGAATGATCCGTCCATCTACGGATTGATCACGCATTGAATGTCCGGCCAAACTGCGAAACACCGCACATCTCGCTAAGATCAAACTAACGCTGAGATCACGTCGGTATTAAGCAAGTGGTGTATTGATTAGCTGTGTGAAAATTGTAATAGGGTTAGTACAAACTGTAGAAGCGTTTGGGAGAATCGAATCTACACATGCTCAAATTGTACATTCGCGGTTGGGTTGAGCAGACGTGTGTAAACGTTCTATGTAGTAAATGTAGCACCATGCGAAATAGTTGATACCAGGCACAAGTCGAATCATAGTGTCATTATCCCCATATAACCATCGAGTCCTGAGCAAAACGATGGTATTTCAACACAAGTGTAGTTTATGACTGTGCAACCCAATGCTTCATTCTGGGGCTTTTGATTGCATAACGTTATGTCAAAATGCGGGATCAAAGTTCAATGGCTTTATCATCAGCAGCAGCAGCAGGACGCTACTAACAGTAAAAATAGCGCCATGACAATAAACAACTAACATGATCGTTAATATTTTCCTCACTGCAGTGTCCTTTACACCACATGCACCTCAGCAAGATAGACGCTCACAAACTTCTCCATGTACCGTAGACCGAATAATATCAAACTCAACCGGCCAACGTCATAAAGGCCTTTACTTGGCACGAAACCTCCTCGCTGCAATAAACGTTTTCAACCAGAGCACAAACATATTTCATTTATCGCTTCCTTGAAGTAATTTGTTGGAAACAAAATTTCAGCAGTAACAAATCGTTAATGTGCGGATACAGACTTCAAACTCCTAATCACACTGCAACGAGTTGGATCGACGAGTACGTTGATATCTTGATGTAATCGATAGAGAAAACAATTTCCTACGATCAATCTGAATGTAACGTGTATACCCCGCGTCAACTCAAATACATACGTGTCAAATCATTCAGGCCAAACCGTAACGTGACATTAAAGCAATGCTAGAGCGATCGATAAACACAAGGTCTGACATGTATTATCCCGTTAAATGCATGATTGAGCGAAGGGATTCCGATGCTGCGATTCACGACGCGATATTGGTGACAGTTATTAAATTATAATGGATATAAGTTATTTGTCGTCGATGATATCAATCAATCAATCAATCAATCAATCTATCTATCTATCTATCTATCTATTTATCTATCTATCTATCTATCTATCTATCTATCTATCTATCTATCTATCTATCTATCTATCTATCTATCATCTATCTATCTATCTATCATCTATCCATCATCTATCTATCTATCTATCTATCTATCTATCTATCTATCTATCTATCTATCTATCTATCTATCTATCTATCTATCTATCTATCTATCTATCTATCTATCTATCTATCTATCTTCTTATCTATCTATCTATCTATCTATCTATCTATCTATCTATCTATCTATCTATCTATCTATCTATCTATCTATCTATCTATCTATCTATCTATCTATCTATCTATCTATCTATCTATCTATCTATCTATCTATCTATCTATCTATCCATCCATCCATCTATCTATCTATCTATCTATCTATCTATCTATCTATCCATCCATCCATCTATCTATCTATCTATCTATCTATCTATCCATCTATATATCTATATCTATCAATCTGTCTGTCTATCTGCTTGTTGACCGTCTGTCTTAATTTTTTTCTTTCAGCAACAAGGTCACCCGGTTTTGATTGTTCAACTCACCCACTCTTCGGCAGAATATTTGCATAACCTCATTGCAACATTAAACACGCGTTCCTCAAGTTTGTTGCATGATGCCGTTTAAGGAATGGACGTCAAAGTCCGTTCACAGCGCTGACTCATGTGCTTTGTTTGTTCTGGCACACGTCTAATGCCAAAGCATGACCTTTGGACGAATGTGTGTTTGAAATTCTAAGTTCCAGCACAACAACGATCAATTACAAATTCCAATCTTGTAACTCAATGCGAATTATGCTTTTATCGAAGTTATAAACTCTTAGAATGCACAACAACTAATGCTGCATCAATGTATCGATTCATTTATGAAATTCTTTCGACAAAACCGCTGTTTGAATGTTGCGATCATCCGAGGTGCTAAAACGATTTGAACGCTGTTAGGTATTCAAGGATGTAAAGATAATAAAATTGAACATTTTACATCGCCACATGATTATTGTATAGAGCAAACTGATAAAATGTATAGTATCTCAAATAGATGGCGCACAAATGACGTGTGTAAAAATAGTCGAACTGAACCTAACGAAAATTTACCCGTTTTAAAAAATCTCCAGCAAAAAACCTGGATAATCGCATGTTGAACTTTTAGCTCAGTATACAAACGTTGAAGACATCAGTAGAAACTCTGGTCACCGCTCAGAACTCTCAGTTGGCCCGGATAGTTTTCGATAAATCGGAAGCCATTGACTGTAACACCAGTCAGATGAAAGCTGCATCTTAGCAAATCAAAATAGTTCAAATTAATTCAAAGTTTTAATGGTCCAAAAAACAAATAATTTACAGTAACCACAGATTAAAAATATACTGAATGTCAATACGGAAAGTCAGCTTGTGTATTCAGGTGCGAGGTTAGATTTGGTCAACATATACTTGTCAAGTTCAGCCTTGAACAAGTTCAGACTTGATGCGCAAATGCTATGTGGGGCAGAGAGTTCAATATAAAACAAACTCAGACAGCAAAGAAAAACATTCGACAATTTGATCTAGAGTGTGGAATGATTAACTTGTAGCCCTGCGATCTGCTACTACGTGCTTCTTGCCGATGAAACAGGTGTTCGAGTGGGTGAATCACTGTATGCAGAATGTTGAATAACTGGATCAAGTCACCCCTGAGACGACGGTACGAAAAGTCAAAGAGGTTCAGAGTTGCAATCCTTTCCTTGTATGACCTGTTATATAGTCCGGTCGCCAGTTTTGTAACGCGGTGATATACGCGTTGCAGCAAGGTTATGTCCTTTTGTAACCATGGGGACCATGCTTGAACAGCGTACGCCAATTTTGGCCTGATATAGGTGTTAATTATCCATGGGAGTATCTGCTTTGTGAAACTACCGAAAATCCTTCTGAACAGTGTTAAGTTTTGGCCGGACTTTTTGTATACCACAGATCACTGCCGTGACAACATCAAGTTACTGCTAATCCACACGCCCAGGTCTTTCTCTTCCGTAGCCCATGAAAGTTGCTGAGATCCCAGAGAATATGTGAATTAGAATGATTTACCGACGTTTAGGATTATACATTTTTGGGTGTTGAATAGTAGGCAGTTTCGCAAGGACCACGTATGAAGTGCTTCGAGATCTTTTTGTAGTATTTGGCAATCTTCTATAATGCGTACGCTAGTCCAAACTTTGATGTCATCCGCAAATGAAGTGATTTTGCTGCGAACGATTTCAGGAATATCGTTTGCGTACATGAGGAAGAGTATTCGTCCACAAGACTGAGTCTTGAGGTACGCCACATGTAACTTCTAATGGGCTGGATAGTGCTCCATCAACTCTAAACCTGATAACTCTACCAGTCACGTAATCCTGTATCCAGGTCATTCGACACGAATGTTCAGCTGTTGCAAATGTGCCGGATAGTCGTGAAGAGCGGTCTCCTCATCAAGGCGCCACCTGTAACAATGCGACTGTTAACGGCCCAAAACTTCCGCGGTAAAAAATTAACGAAGCCAAAGACACATGTTCATCGGAAGGTTCAGCTAAAATCCTCAGGTTCAAAACCAAAAATCACAGCGCAATATACTCCAAAAGCTGACATGATAGCTATTCAATCTAAGGCAGTTGAAATGTCCAGCAACAAGCGAAAGTGACAGACACTAAGTGTACATTCGCTCCAGGGACTAAGTGTGATTTGTACCAACGTAAAGGGAACGAGTGCCACCTCACTAGGGGACAGGCTGAAGCACAATAAGGAAGAATGGAGAAAGTGGTGCAGCAGCATGAACTTGAAGACAGTTGAACCTATATTATTGGTACGGCTAAATCGTAAACCTATTTCATCAAATCTGGACAAGCCATGAATGATTACAATCACAATCAGCTCGGAGGGAGATCTAGAAGACATCTTACTATCCGATTTTCTCCTGCCTAGGGAGGACTAGGAGACCACTGCCAGGATCTTCGCTGAAGTGACCTGGTGGGTAAGGACCCGTAACTCCCAGCAACAGGACCAAACGAAGCAGAGGGATGATTGAAGTTTTATCCTTTTCGGAGTCCCAGAATCTAATGAAGCAAATAATAAAGCAGTGCAGCGCAAACACGATCAGCTACAATAAAGATTCCTCAGTGATATACCTGGCTAGCATGATGTAGCGGTGAAGGACACGTTCCGCATCCCCAAATCTACGAATTAAAAGGGCATGGGTCCTAAGCCCCTTAAAATAACGTTTTTGCGCAAAGATATGTTGGACATGGTCAATTTACAGAATCTGTAGAGCAGTACCATTTCTCCTGAACACTCCACAGAACCAACATTCAGTGAATTGTTGAACGATATTCCTCTTTATAACCACATTGTCTGTAATACCGATACCGCGGAACCGATGTACCTTCACTCCTAGATCTCAGTTTGACAGGCAATGACATTGATAACGTTGCTTACGAAAGTCCACTGGGACTAAGTGATCACATCGTCATCCCGTTTGACTAACTGTTTGCAGCTGTAAGAAAAATGATGCCCGTAAAACAGTTAGACTGATCAACATTCTGGATTTGAGAGATGTTCTTCAAAACGCGATTAACTGCCAACCGGAAACCAGCAACGTACAAGAGTTTTGGGTACGGTTAGTTTCTCATCTCAAGAATTCAATCAGAGTGAGCTCCACATTTTTTTCTAAAGAACTCAAGAACAAACTTCTAATTTAAATTTAGAAACCGAACGCCTAAGTGGTTAAAGGTACGAAACGTTGCCTGGTGACAGCATTGGCAACACCCATCACCAGAGACCTAGGAAATGTTCCGTTTACTGCGGAACAAAGTAAACAAATTCGTCATGCAAGACAAGTTTTACTACCAAGAACGGACATCACGGATATTAACCACAAAATTCTTTATCATCTGGTTAACAATCAAGCTAAGGTGAAACCAGGAGTTGTGTTCGTCAACCCGTCAGTTGCACTAACAACAACTGCATCAGAAACTGCTGAAGCATTAGCGACATTCTGTTCATCTGTATTCAGCCTGAGAGAAGAGACAATTTACATCCCAAATCAAAACATTTCAACCACGGTTGCCATGAGTGAAACAGATATCACGTCGAAACGCGTCCTTCAAGAATTTTTCAATTTAAAACCAGAATGTATCTCGGAACCGTCGGAATAACCCCACTCATATTGAAGCAATGAGCGAATTTTCTATACACAACACTCACATATTTTTCAATCAAACAGTGGCAAATGGAGTGAAAACGTGAAATAATTACTCGTTTTTATAAATGTGGAAATCGCTTCGAGCAAATACCAGAGAAAATACCATCGATTTAGAGGGAATTATTCTTGTTTATCTAATTTACGCATAACGCTGGATGATTGGACACAAGCGGTAGATAAATTGCAAGCTATACACGCCTGCTACCTAGATATCTTCAAAGCATTTGTTAACCATAGTCTACTACTGCAGAAGCCTGAAAAGCTTGTTATCACTGGAAAGTTGTTCAATAGGCTAAATGACTACCTAAAAAATCGCACTACCCAGGTACGTGTTGACGGTGCATTATCAAAATCAATCGCAGCAACTAGCGGAGTTCCCGAAGGTTCAATCTTGTATCCTATCCTCTTTCTGGTTTATGTCAATGAAATACCGGAACTTGTTCGGTGTAACATTGCGTTATTTGCTCACGATATGAAAATAAAGCGTTGCATCCATAGACCAGAAGACTGTCTGCTATTTCAAAAAGATCTAGATACGCTTCAAAATTGGCCGTTGTACAACAAAATGCCGTTTAACTTAAACAAGTGCAGGTTTATGAACGTGAGAATCGAGTACAGTTCACGTGTCCTTGAAAATTGCAGTGAACTAAAAGATTTGGGTATCTGCATATGCTCCAGTTTAAAAACCTCACTTCTAAACAACACTGCCTTTACAACGGCAACCTGCGTCCTCAATCTAATAAAACGGGTATTTGAAAACCTTTCCCCCAAGATATCCCAAAGGATCGAAATACATACTTGAAACCAGTCACGCAATACGATGTGTAGTCATGGTCGTCGTGGCTCAAGAAGGATGTAGAATCTATCAACGCTCAGCAAAGCTAGTTTTCAGCATCCGAAACAAGCCTTATAAAGAAAGGATAGCTCATCTGAATCTTCTCGACTGTCCCTATCGACGAATCCGAGGAGACCTTATCTTTTCAAAATATTCCATACCACAAACCATCCCTTGCAGGATTTATTCACGCGAAGGGATACGAGAAATTATCGGACCCATGCATATTTGCTGGTCATACCCCATTCCATCCTGATTTGTAGAGTGCATTTTTATTCTGTCCGTGTCTGTTTTACTTGGAACAGGTGATCTTATACAGTTGATCACTCTACTAGCTTGCATGAATTTAAAACGGAATTAGACGAGTTTTTATGGAATTATTATGTACTGTTTAATCCAACTGCTTATATTGTTTTACATTCGTGCATTTTAATTGTTCCCATCTCGTGGTTATTGTTAAGCTCGGGGCTTTTGGATCATTACAAACTTTGAATTACCTTGAATTACCTCTAGTTTTCAAAAAAAGTATAACTTCAATTTTTAGTCGCCATTTACGGAGTGTCAATCATATGCTGACGTAATGACTTCCAAACAAATCGTAGCAAGTACGACAAAAACAGTGTGGTTTGCAATAAAGGCACGAAAATTTATATTTGAACTGACTCGATTTGTTCAAGTTGTCAGATTGGGTGTCTTTCGGAAGTTACACCTTCACAGGAAAGGAGAATGTCAGGGGTTCCCCATCCTCGGGTAAATTGACATGGGCACAAACGTCACAATGTTTCGCTGAACTCAACATTGTGCAACCCCATCAGAAATTTAGTCGATGTGAGAAAATCAAACCCGTGATTGATAGACAGCGACACACCAAAGAGTGAACCGAGATCGATTAAGCAATTGAAGTTTTCACCCGGAAATTATAAGCAAAAGTTGATTTCGTCTCAACAAGTACAGGTCACACCGAATAAACTCTACGTTTATTTTCAAGTTTTGAACATTTAGGCTGAAAGTTTTAAGCCTTTTTTGAGACATTCTCACCATTCTTGCTTCTCGCATCCGTCACTTGCGAGAGACTTCCGGGTTAATCAGATAATCACGGTATAGTAATTTCAAGAGTGGAGCGGTTTATCTTGGTATACAAGGCTGAAAGGTGAGACCACTTGCTTATAATCAGCTAATCTGGTTAAGACTGGTAGATGTGCGCAATATGAAAATTTCAAGTCTCTCTCAATGAGAATGGCATCTGCATTAATTTGAAGTTTCACGATTGCTTCAGCCGGTGGTTAACTCACTCTTAAACAGGAAAACAATGTAGAAATCACCATGTGCGGGATGGGATACACCACTGTGCTCATGTTCTCTCATTGTCAGCTTTGTAAATCGTTTCCAGCCTATTTATCTATTCGATGCTTAGGGAGCCGTTGAAAAGATTGACAGTCCGGCGTGATTGCACTTATCTCCAAGAACGTCTGACGATCTGCCCCTAACAATTTTGTTCCCATCACACTAATAACTGTGATTGATAAGGTCAGGGACCGGTATAGTCTCGGACAGAATGGTTGCACACTTTTGAATTGCGTAATTGTTTTCGCCAGCGCAGCATTGATTTCGATCTCATCGCTTCTTGTCCTCACGAGTCCCTTCTCATAGCGTTAGACACTGACTCATGGTGATTGGATAAAGTCGTGCATTTCCCTCTGTTATATAAATAGTTCTAAGGCTTTTTTTACATAGTTAAGCCTCCATTTGATTAGCCAAAAACGATACTTTTGGATATGTGAACGCTACTTCTCGGATATCCACGCCCAATTTAACTTATCGAGTACTATCCCAATGTTTCAAATCACCAGCGGAGTCCATACGGAACCGTGCTAGCCCACTCATCTTTCTATTTTAAATAACGATGTACGTCCCTATAATAGCATCCAATGAGCCTGTTTTTCCGAGGATTGGAAAATTTTTATGCCAATGCGTTTCGGAACATGATTGTGAAGAACCCCAAATTGAATTTGCACAACGTGCCAAACTTGGCGGCCATGAATGTTATGACATTTAACATACGGAAAAGTAAGATGCTCAACTTTGGCAAGAATGTTCCATGGACATATCGATTTAGGGCAGCGAAGACATACTGAAGCAAGAAGCGATTAATGACGTGCGTAAGGTTTATGCCTCTGTGATTAGAAGATGAAGAACCCACACATTTTTTGAAAATATGTATGATTGTAGATTCACTCCACATGGGCGTCCGACTTGGAAATTCCTTACCCTAACTGTGGTTAATCTCCTTGCCTGACCGAGTTTAACTGAAATTGGAGTCCAAATGCAAAAGATTTAACATTCGTCATCCTTACAGTTTCATATTCTCTATTGCTTTCATTCACTATCTATGTTTCACATTTTCATTCATACCGTAATTCTGTGTGCTTTCAAGTGGTAGTGTGGGAGTACTACTATTTTTTCCACAAATCCTTGAATCCTCCTTGAATCCGGCTGAGATTAATCGTAGAAATGAATGTTTTATAACCGACATTGTAAACTTATCATCCGGCAGTCGAAACCAAGGGGTAACTTTGGTGCTGCACAACGCATCTTGTTAGCCGTCTTGTTTTCATTTAGAACAGCCGAAATCAATCATCAAATTCACAGGTTTATCCATACGTGTTTTTAAAGCGTCAGGGGCTTTGGATTGTTCCACGATTGCACATTACGGAAAGAAAATGCGCATTTAGAGCAGTTCAAACTGCCATGCTGTTGGTAGAGTTTAATCGGTTGACCACTTAGATTTGTGTTGCGAGTTGTATGCTCTAATCGAACTCGCGTTGGTTGTTACACATGGTTGGGAAGTGGTGTGCAAGTCATTATTTCCTTAAAGGTTTTTAAACAATCAGCGCTTCCAATGTTTGTAGCTAGTGGTCGGTACCTTGAAATCACCGAGCAAGTGAATATGAATCGGGAGCTTCAACGTAATCCATGAGAAAGAACGGTGTCTTCGGTAGTTGATGAAGAATGAGGTGCGATAAATCAGTGCTAAGATGCACCGACAATCATCACGAAAGTCAATGGTGCATCTAGCTTAGGAGAGAAAGTATAGTACAGTTGGTGCTTGGGTATGAGTAGAGGAGGATACCACCATCTTTTGTTGCTCCATCTCTTGTGTTGATCATCATATTTAAAATTGTGTGTTTAGAAACACATCTGGAATTACTCAGCCACGTTTCTTTCACCGCAATCAAAACTCAAGACGTTGAGATCGCGCGTTCAGTAAACTTGCTCAGAAAGCCATGAGCATTGGTGCAACAGCATGATAAGGATGTCATTTATTGGGTCCGATGGAGAACGTACACTAGTGGATTTGCCGGCTCAGAATTCCTCGGCTGTTCCAGGTTCTTTTATCTCGGGTGCGTGTGGTTGATAG
>JACCGJ010007470.1:0-26296 GCA_013407085.1 Atriophallophorus winterbourni
CAATATCTCCAGCGGGGTGCGGCAGGGCTGCCCTATCTCGCCGTTCCTTTTTAACTTCGCGATCGACGATGTCCTGAGGAAAGCTTTAGCTGGACTGGTGGGCACAGGTGTTGAACTTCTGCCGGGTGAGCGAGCGACCGATCTAGAGTATGCCGATGACATCGCACTTCTGGGAGACGACCCTCATATAATGCAAAAAGCCCTGGACCGCCTGGCACTTGAAGCTTCAAGGTATGGCATGTGCTTTGCGCCTAACAAGTGTAAAACACTTACCCAGGATTGGAGCGGCTCTCTTCCAAACCTAACTGTGTGCGATGTCAATATTGAATTGGTCGACAGCTTTGTTTACCTTGGCAGTTGTATCTCTGCTGGCGGTTGTGTCGAGGACGAGATCTCACATCGTGTTCGCAAAGCGGGTGCAGTGTTTGCTAACCTTCGCCACCTGTGACGTCGACGCGATGTTTCACTCCATACTAAAGGCCGAGTGTACAACACAGTGGTGCGTGCTACACTCCTTTATGGCTGCGAAACCTGGTCTATCCGAGCGGAAGATGTCCGTCGGCTTTCTGTTTTTGATACCAGTTGCCTGCGTAGAATTGCTCGCATTCGGTGGCAGCATCGTGTTACAAATATAGATGTCTGCAAGCGGGTGTTAGGACCAGGTGGCCACGGACTGAGAAAAATGCTGATGCTTGCTCGCTTGCGATGGTTGGGGACATGTAGTAGAAAGGCCTAATCACCGTACCGTACCGGCGCCTTATTCGCAGAGCAGTGACAGAAAGCTCGGGAGAAAAGATCGGGTGGCCAGTCCATGACGTGGTGGCGCGTTGGGATGAACTCACCGTAGCGCTAGGCTCAGTTGTGCGTATTCTTTTGCCTGGGTGGGGTCCAAAAAGCTCCACCTAATAGTTGGCTGGAAACCTTACGGGATATGGCTGCAAACCGAAGTCAGTGGCGCCAGTGTATTTTATTATGTGTGTCATAATTTTTTTTTATTCGGTATTATTTTACATAAAAAAACAAAAACAAAACAAAAAAAACCCAAAAAATCGCATGCAGTGAAACTACAAAAACAAGCTGCTTTTTTGTGCATTTGCTTTTGCGTATTCCGCTTGCCTGCTTTCCCTTTTCCACGCGCTTGCTTATCTGCTTTTACTGTTTCATATTGCTTGGCACTTTGTCTGGCTCCAGACTTGTGCTTCATGATGATGATGAAAGTGTAAAACACTTACCCAGGATTGGAGCGGCTCTCTTCCAAACCTAACTGTGTGCGATGTCAATCATTAATTAGTCGACAGCAGTTGTATCTCTGCTGGCGGTTGTGTTAAGGACGAGATCTCACATCGTGTTCGCAAAGCGGGTGTAGCGTTTGCTAACCTTCGCTATTTGTGGCGTCGACGCGATGTTTCACTCCATACTAAAGGCAGAGTGTACAACGCATAGGTGCGTCCTACACTACTTTATGGCCCCGAAACCTGGTCTATCCGTCAGTTTGCCTGCGTAGAATTGTTCGATTTCGGTGGCAGCTTCACCTTAGTAATATAGATGTCTGCAAGCTGGTTCTAGGACCAAGTTGCCACGACTGAGAGAAATGCTGATGCTTGCTCGTTTGCGATGGTTGGAACGTTTTAAGAATGCCTCCACCGTTTACCATACCGCGCCTTATTCACAGAGCCTGGCAGAAGCTGTGAGAAACGACCGTGTGGCTAGTTCATGATGTGGCGCGCTGGGATGAAGAAACCGTAGCGCTAGGCTCAGTTGGGCGTATTGGTTTGCCTGGGTGGGGTCCAAAGTCTCCACCTAACGGTTGGCTGGAAACTTTACGAGATATAGCTGCAAACCGAAGTCAGTGGCGCCAGTGTATTTTATTGTTTCCTAATCTTTTATCCGTATACTATTATTATATTAGATTTGATGAACAATAAAACCAACAAAAAGGAAAATCGCATAGAGTAAAAAAGAAGCTGCTTTTGCATATTCAGCTTGCCTGCTTTCCATTGTTGACGCGCTTGCTTATCTGCTTTTCCTACTTCATATTGCTTTGCACTTTGTCTGGCTCAAGATTTGTGCTTCATGATGATCATTTAATAGTTTAGTCAGCTTTGTTAATCTCGACGCTTGTTCACGAATCTTGATACAGCCTACGACGATGATGATGATGATGTACACCGTTGGCGCTAATATCGTTGCCTGGAAACTGTCGACCCCAACACATGAAAATATTGTGGCTTCAATCTCAGTTAAATTCGTTTTGTTTTAACTTGGACCGTCTGAGATACATGTGCGATGAAAGTCTGGTGCTAGGCAATGCCGCATATTTTTACAATGGAGATTGGCCGGGATGCCGTCAAGTTCCGTTTGCTATCTAAAATCTCAAACGATCATGATATTAGCGAAACTTAGTTGGCAGATATTAACCCTTTGTCTACGGTAATTGGATATACGTATTTTATGATATTTTTGTGTTATTCTGCTTAATTATGGCATAAATGAAACACACGATTAATTTTTATGGATCAGATGCCAGACGCCGCCTGACAAGTGCACTCCGATAGTGACTGAAAGTACCGACGGGAGCTACTGAGCAATCGACTGCTTGTTTGAGGTGATAACTAGAGTTACCGTCAGTAGACAAAGTGACGAATCCGTGCGTTACAAATTTTGCGTAGTAGCACATTCATGTCCATTGCATAGATAGAATTGCAGTGAATGATTGGCGGTTGTCGCATTTGATGCTATAATGCTAATTGCGTTTTCAGAATCAAATATTTACGTTTACAAAGCACGATGTTCTGTGCGTTTCTTACGAGACATGCATTTTGCCGTAATTTTTTCAATCACGCTGCTTATGTTTTGTCTAAGTTCGAGTCAGATTAGTAAAAACAATGGCACACAGGTTGTAAACAGTGAATTTCTGTAGAATCAGAATGGTTCAACAAAGTTACCGCGATATATGTGAGGCCAATTTTAGTTGACTTAATTTCTAAAACACGAGACATGCCTTTAAATTATCAAGAGACTAGTACACGAAATAACTCAAGTAAAAGCGCTTAGGTGAAAAATGTTAAACACAGTCAATAAGACTGGAGATCGAAACTTGAGTTGTCCTGTACAGGTCAAGTCAGCTGTGGTGACGCTTAAAGTGAACCGGTTCAAGTACCGTAAATACCCGCGTATAGGACGCACTTTTTTCTTCATAAGTTGCCCTAATAACCCAGGTGCGTCTTATCCATGGATACTTTTATTATAAAAATTATGCATTTATCATAATATCAAAAATTTAGTTCTTCGTCTTATTGATAGGTTATTTCTTACAAAAAATCTCCTGCACCAGTTCATCGACGCCTCAAAATCTGCAATGCTTTGCTCTTTCGCTAATCTTAGTGCCTGTAAACGAACGGTAGTGGTGCTGACCCCCAGACAGTCTCGACGAGTATCTTGAATTCATTTAATGAGCGCCTTTTTCAGGTTAGGGTGGTGAGCCTTCGAGCCTCTGTTAGCCCTCTTCACCTTTCGCATTTCTTTAATGGTACTTTCGGCTTTTCTCCATTTTCTGATCACGCATTCAGTCGGACCAAATTGCCGCTCAGCTGCCCGGTTCCCGTGTTCTTTCGCGTACTTGATCACTTCCATTTTAAAGTTTGAAGTATAGCTCTGTCGTTTTGTCTTCGTCATGTTGAAGGGTAATAATGAACTGTATCTTTAAAAACACCGGTAATAGGTAGAATATTTATACTGCCGATGTGTAATATCATGAAAGTGTAATATCAACCAATCATGGAGTAGTATTTTACTCTCGTTGGAGCAGAAACTTTTCCTTAAAAAATGTCATCCAATCATTCGACATGACGCCCAAGAATGAGAAGTGCACTTTCCACGACAGTCTACATAGGCTAGACAGACATCTGCTGACTGACAGGATGAATGAGTCAGCAATCAGCACACACGACGATCATAGCGATTGTATGGAGTTCACCGTGATTTACTTAAGTTCACCGTTTCTATAAAAATTAATGGAAATTAAGGACTAAAATTAGGATGCGTCCTATACATAGGTACACAGTTTTTCCATCGTTTTTAGGGTCAAATATCCACTGCGTCCTATACATGGTATCGTCCTATACGCGGGTATTTACGGTAGATGGAAATTTTCTTTTGCTTCCCGCTTTAAGCCAACAGCGCAACCGATCTCTTACTCCCGAGGTAAACTAAGGACACTTGGTTGGAACACCAAACAAGCAACGGGCGTATTTGGGAAAGAAATTCGTTTGATCGACAACAATGATGGTCAAATATATGGAAATGAAAAACAAAGTTTGAAACAGAGAATGATTTATTGCCTCTTCAAAATGGTGACAATCTCAGCGTGAGAGAAGGTAGTTACTGTTTGATAAGATGATCGGATGATCGATTTCCACGCGGAATTAAAGCCAACAACAATCATTGTAATAAGAGGATGTTTGAGCACTTGGTGATGCTATACATCCCATGGAAGTTAAACTATGGATTTAGTAACTGCCCTCTAGTAGTGATCGTGCTTCGTTAGCTTGGTTTATGATATATCCGCAATGTTTGTAACACTTTCTTCAAACAGTTGCCATATTCTCTGGTTGGACCAACGTGATCGAATGTACGGAATTATGAAAGCTCTACTGTTTAATAACGAAGCCAAAACACCCCTTTTGTCTATCTTCTTCAAAAATCATGTAATATTTATGTTCTCCACCAATTTTAATGAAGAAGGCACTCCACAGTGCATGCGAATGAGTCGATATAGGACGTTCATAGAAATCAATTGCTCGTGCTAACCGACTCATGTGGCGTTGAAACGCCTACAGCTGCTGCGTTTTCATCAGTATCATGAGAAACATCTGATGCTTCGTTTTTGGGCACATTTCCTGGAAACTGAAATGCTATTTAAAGGATTAGTGGATACGCTAAAGACTAGCTAGACCCGTCTATGCGAATTGTTATGAAAAAAAACTAATTCCGGTCAAATATTTTTCTACAACTAGATCTTCTCGTCGATTCAGGCAGAAGAGTCGGATGAATCATGTGTAGCGATGATTAACCCAGCATTAAGAAACCATTTCGCTGCGCACTCTGGTATCACAATCAATTGCACGAGTTTCAATAAAGGGATATCTATTCAATATTACTAGTATTTCGTCGTGTACCCGAATATTACCTCTGCAACAAAATGCGAAAATGTTTCTACCATCATATCTAATCCTGGCAATTACGGGATCTCGCCTGTGATCCAGCTGCGCTTAATTGACGGCTATATGCCATGTATTGGATGTTCGGCACTTCAAAGATGTCAACGGAATCTTATTAGCCTTCCACCATTCTGACTAGCAGTTCCGCTGGGTCACATAGGACCATGCGTTCAGGTCAGAGCTGAAGTTAGTTATCGGAGTCATTATGAGACGGGTACCGTTAAAACATTTTTGGAAATATGAGCTTGTCCTTAAATCGCCTTGGCTATGACAACCTTGGACCTGTTGAGAAATAATCAATTATATTGTAACGGACTCCGAGTGTATCTCAGTTTTTGAACACACGTATAACTTCTGTGTCAACGCGAATATACTTATCAAAGCTTCGCGCAAAGCCTCAATTTTCAACATAGAAGAAACTAACTCCAATCAGCCTTTCTGGATTCACAGAATTAGGACATTGTAATTATTATATGGAGCTCACGGAAGTGATTTCTGAGAAGTGTGTTCAAGGTTGTGGTGCTATATGGTTGAAGAAACGTTGAAGTTGACAGCAGCAATCGTCCCGCGGCTTCATCCATTTGCAAATAGGTTCTTCAAAAGACATCTGAGGATGCACTATCCTATGACCACAAAGGACGCAAGTGCCTCGTCCGAAAAATTGCATGGACGAATAGAGATATCCAGCGTGCCAATACGGGACCTTAATGTGGTTTGACGTTTCCTGCAACTCGACGGACTAGGTGGTGCCTCCAGGGTAGCAACAGATTCAGTAATGAAAGGAAACCCGGTAGATGGAAGTCAGGCAAGTATGATGTTGTGCCACTGCTTCATAGGTAAGGCCGTCTAGCCAGTTTTTCTGTCCATGAATGGGCTACATGGCAGTATCCCAACTCATACTACGGCGAGAAATACAAACCCATTTCATGGCGCACCGGGATTGCGCACGTTAAATCGGGTTTCCCTATTGATAGAAGCAGGAGGAGTAAGCGAAAATAAGCTGTACCCTGCTCTTCAATCTTCTGACCAATTCACAGCAGCTTTAGAACGTTCTTCAACATACATTATCAAGCCAAATGAACCTAATCGATGCTCAACTTATTCCAAACCTCAAGCTCATTTTCCGAAACCGCGTGTTTCTGCGCAACGAAATCCCGAGAATGTACGAATCGTGCGACATTTAGGCCATTAAGATTTCCTATCCCATTCGTTACTTGCCGATGTTTGTTAGTATGCCGAGATCAAGATTATATAATGATGAATGATACGACTGCATCAGAACTTTCTAACGAATAATATTTATGGTCCAGTCGATTCCTTAGTTTCCTCTACAGGCCAAGTGTGTTTCGTCAAAGTCAGGATCTTGTATATAGAAATTTCAATCTGTATCTATGAACCGCATTAATGTACACAAAAGCAGTGCCTGCTGCTTGTTCTTGGTAGGGCAAATGACCAAATGCAGCACCGATTACAAGAGAGATTTATACGATGCGGGCAGTACGCATTGCAGGGGTTTATTCGGAATATAGGCTTGGTCGCCTAGGTGCTTCTCAGTCACAACTCTGTCGTACATTCAAACTGGATACTCAGTTCGCAGACAATGGGGAACGGTTCATGCACAGCACATACTAAACATTAGTATGAAAGGCGGCAGTGTAGAACTTTCCACCCCCTTAGTGACTATCAGTCATTAACACGCTGCAAGCGCTCGATGGATTGAAGACTCCCGGTCTTTCTGAAACAGCCGCGTAGTTTTTATTATTTGATCCTCCGGCCGAGATATGCACTATGATTTCTTACTTCTAATCATAGATTCGTGAACGGTAAGTAGGAATCCATCTCCGTGAAGGCTATATAGACCAACTTCGACCTCCGGCAATCTCTACAACTTGCTTATGTCACACTATTCATTCACAAAACTTGAACCTAAGGTGCGGATACATAAACCCATGGGGTCTGTGCAAACGTTTCGAAATATTTCACCGCTTTATAAGGCCTACAATTCCGCATATCTCATGTTATCATTGTATGACGGTTAAGCATTCGGTATTTGCGATTTCTAGGATAAATCCTCATTTGCAAATTGAAATTTATCGTTTATGTGGGGACTAATCTAAGTCCCACGGTCGGTGCAATGTAGCACCGGTAACTGTTTGGAATATTTTTGCAACATTCAAATATGAGCATGATGGTAGTTTTTATTTAAAGTCAGATTTTTATTAATAAGTAGTATATGACATTCGAAAATGAGGATTTATCCTCGAAATCGTAAATAAATGGGTTTAGCACAAAGTCAGAACGTCGTTCGAATGTCAGGTCACGGATACACATACCTGATGAGCGGCAAAACGCGAAACCGGTCGTGTGCTTCCGTCCTGCTTTTCGAACTTCATATAATACTGATTAATAAAAAATGTGATTTTAAATAAAAACTACCATTCGGTATTTTTTCGAACTGGATGAATGATTGATGTAATGCTCATCCTAATAGTGATGGTGAATCCCTAGAAGAAAGCCACGTATTGACAGTCTGCACAAGCGAACTTTCTGGTTTTAAAAGTTATCTTCTTTTCGGTTCATTAAAAGCCATTGTCTAGTAACTTAGTGTAAAATAATTTCTCACAAAAGTACCATGTTGCGACAATGGTGTCTAATTTCAGATTCTGTGTTCAATGTTAACGCTATAATTGAGGAATGCTAAACAGACATGACAACACCCAACATTTTGTAGGCGAAGCTTATCGAATCTGCTTGAAGAAAAAGAACAAAGCTTTATTTGGAAATGTTCAAACTTTCAGATTTAAGCCATTTTTCATAAAAATACAACGAATTTCATACAAATTACATATAAAAAGCAAAAAATATTTACAGAAAATATACACATGATAACAGCGAGATAAATGAGACCATAATTGTTTCAATAAGCAGTTTCTTTTGGCAAAGGAATCGAGAAACAAATGGGATAAATGGCCTCCGACATTCTAAACGATACTAAAATGTGTTTTGATCGAGTCTTCAAAGAAGATTGACTTTTAAGATCATCATGCAGCGGAAGTTATTATTATTATTGACATTTGCGTTTACAAAGTACCTGTCTGTTCCCTAATACTCTGAAACGTTAAGCCTCCGCTTTCAGATTACGAGAAGCGATTCACTGCAGCCATTAGTTGGAAGTGCCTTGAGGTAATCTTGAACGCTTGATCGAGACACTAACGCTGCTATATTACGGTTATCTTTTGAACTTTTGGTGTACTTCATAAGTCAAAGTCAGCGTTAAACTTGTCAGCCTGAACCTGTAATTGATAAAAGTGTCGATGTTTGTGTAATAAAATATCGTGCCATGGGATTGCATGCATGTATGTATGAAATCAGGTTGCATGGGCTTAGAAAGATATGAGAAATGAAAATAGAAATTGCATTGAGACTCGCATGCAGCTCACTGCCGGTGGCAAATCAATTTAGCACAGCTAGCTGCTCAGGGATCCAGCCGTTTCAACAATAACCATGACCGGAATGTATATTTTTGCGACGATAGTAATATTCTAACCTCAACTATATACAGGGAGATATGAAAGGCTAAACTCAATGCAGCCACATAAAATGATGCAGGTGTAGGAGCGTGGAGTTTGTGCTAAACACACCAGAGCACTTTTCTGGCATCTGGTATTTACCGCTTCAATAGATTTAGTATGAAGCTTGTTTACATAAAACTAACGGCAAGAAATAATGACAGATCACATTAGCACCTTTGAAGATCGAGGTAGTGCTGCGGTTCGATTGTGAAAATATTGTTACGCCGGAATCTGGATGCAATCCTTATGTATTGTAAATGTAAACCCACATCATCACGGACAGCATTGCAGCGATAGCAAGTACCAAACTGCCATACAACCATCACAAGATAAGTTTCTAAATAGATAGGGAAGGACAGCACTTGAAAATACGCGGAATCTATCAAATAGTAAGCACACACAAATTGGGATAATGTCCATACATACATGGAATCATGCACACATTCTTTCAAGTTTTGTAAACGAATAGAACTACATCAGCACAATACCCATGGACTTAACAATAATAAAAATTGACACCTAAATATCCAAGTTGAGTGCTGATTGCTACTATATGAATCGATTTTTTTTAATGCAAAACTGGCACGCCCCCCGTCATTTATATTGCATTTCAATTTTCATCGAATGTGATACGGATAAATTGCTCACATGAATAGAAGAACTCGGGCAAAAACATGTTTACATCCGTTAGGACCAATCGGTCGCGCTCGAATAATGCATAAAAATCACGTCTTGAGTAAAGGGAAATTCCTCATCGTTTGTGCCCCGAGAAATTCTTCCCTACACACTCATTTGACACAAATTGCCACGAATTACAAGCCTATTATCCCTTAATTTATTTCTGTAGTTTGATAAACATTGGTCGATTTTTCCAGTTTAAACATATTCCTCAGGTTATATTTCATACGCATCATTGTTACAAACCACAGATCTACAGCTAGACAAAGTAATACTTTACTTTACTTTAGTGCGACTATCTCCTCATGGAGGATGAGTCGGCTTCAAAGATTCTTGGGAATTTGGGTACAAAGCGGCGTCCCCAGCACCACTCGGCGTTTGTTCGAGTCAGCTTCTCTAGCCTTTGCACAACCAAGTGCGACCTGCAAGGCAGCAGGGAGTTGCCAGAAAGAGGTGGTCTACCAGACTCTGTTCCAGGTTTTTCCTCAGGGTTTTCTCCCGAAGCCTTTCCCGCGATCGGGTATCCCACAAGGCAGCGGAGGTTAAAATCAGGGTTTTCCTTCCCTTAGATGAAATGCCCTCCCAGGCTAACGAGCTACATCTGCCCGAAGCAAACTGGTTTTCAGGCGCCAGTCACTCGCCTTCACCCCTTCTCCTGTTGGTAGAAGCAGTTCCGCCGGACTCGGGGAGCCACTCGTGCAGGCCAGAAGCTGGACTTGGTTGTCAGAGGCTATTTGAGACGCATGCCATATGGGAGCATTTTATAAACAGTGGGAGCTTATCCCCACTGCCACCCCCGGCTATGACAACCTATGACAACCACAGATCTACAGCTAGACAAAGTAATACGCGACGTGGGCTGAAGTTCCATCTACTTATGTAGGCACAAAACTCATACAATGGGTAATCAATTAAAAGTTTATTTACACACTCGACATGATTATTTCATGGGTACTGGGTTCCAATTACTGTTTCTCTGCTTCACTTGAAAGTCGCTCTTCTTCTACACAAGCGTCAATTTGCGCAATCTTTTCCCGAAAGTATGACGCATACCACTTCAAATGTTCTCGTTTTTGTTCCACGCTAATATGGGGATTGTTAGCCAAACCACTGCACACAAGTTCCATGTACATCGAGAGTGGTCGAGACCGATTAAGTTCCTTGTCCACATGCGCGTCCAGAAAAACATGCTCGTGGAAAGGAACGTCGCATTCCGGAGAATCTGGAAATGAAGGAGGGAAAGAGGAATAAAAATAGGGATTTCCATTATTTCATTGATATACTAGGACGCAAAGTCAAAATATCAATTGCGAACGTACATTTGAAAAAGATTTGAGGCTGATATTCCAGAATTTGGGAGCACACAACACCGTCTTGCTGAGTATCATTATTCAATTTTTTCCACGATGGAAGTGCCATGTTCAATTGTGCAGTCTTTCTGTACTGCGCAACTAACTGTGTCCGGTCACTTAATCGTCAGACACTTAATCTCCAGACATTTAACCCCAAAATTACTTAATCTCCAGTCACTTAATCCCCAGTTTGAAAACTTCTGAAGAATGCAGAATATGTCTAAATGAATTTGTTTAACAGGAGAGATATGCAATTGATTATAAGAACGTCAATCTGTCCATAGTTGAGTATCGCTGAATTGCTCGAGATGTCCTGGCGCATATCTCAGCACGCATCTTCTTCTGTTTGATATGAACCCCAGCACTTGCTTGGAGAACTGAGGCCGTATGCCGTCGGCAATCCTTTCACTAACCGTTAAGAAATGTCCACATGGTGGGATGTTAGCAAGAAAAGAGCGAGTGTAATGCATGATACCAGCCTTATACAGCATTATTCGTTCGGATGCCGGACCACCGACTTCCGAAACGGATTCTTTTTGCGACGCCACATCCTGATTTGCGTAAATCTCGGGGTGGCCAAACCGTCACATGGCATAGGCAGTTAATGATTGTCTCTGTTACTCAAAGGGAGAGTCTATAAAGCTACAGTTCGGGCTGTGTTACTGTATGGGTGCGAAACCTGGACCCTACGTAAAGAACACTTTCAGCGTCTCCAAATATTTGAAAACCGATGTCTCCGCAACATTCTAGGGGTTAGCTGTTACAATCGCATAGGCACCGATGCTCTCCGAACTAAGTTGTTCGGTAGTAATGTTGATATGCACGAGTGCAATCGTTTGAGTACTTTTGTGGCTGTGCGGCAACATGGCCTAAATGATTGGCCATCGGTGGTGAGCTACATGCTGAAACAGGCTGGAGTCTCACTACCATTTCTATTTTCTTTCTCATATCTGTCTAGGCCTGGGGCAACCTGACAGTATTTTAGCCCACGTGCAGTCTCTGACTGTACGGCACTTTGCCTGGATCAGGCTTGTGCTTTCATAGAATGTGAATATAGAGAAGCCAAATCAACCTGAAAGGTTACGCTGGTTGGAGTCACGTTTACGGATGCGGAAACACCGACTTCCGAAACAGATTCTTTTTGCGACACCACATCACGATTGAGGGGGTAAATCTTCGGGCGGAGAGCCAACCCGTCACAGGCCATAGGCATGATTAAAAAACCCGCTGCTAAGTTAACCGTTCCAAAAGTAGGCGCAGCGCGGTCTTCCCAAGGGTAGGGGGTCCCCGCGATCAGTGTATCGCGATGGATAGTTACGCTTCAGGATATATATGTCCCCGAGACCGTGGTTCAGTGGCGGTCTTGCACTAAGCATCTTCTTGGAGAGTGTTTGCTTAATCTTGTATGTTGTCAAGCGGAGTGACCAGAAAAGCTTGTTATGATGCATGACAGTGAAAGCCGCAAGGAAGCTGCCATGCTGATGTCGCTCTACTCGTTCACGAAACTTGTTTGAATGCATGTTCCATTCGAGGTGTAGGCACCTCTTCCCAGTTTGTATGTGCTTACTCTTCTATAGAAGCCGTAACTATTTAAGTCCCACCCTTCCCCATCTTTTAGGATTTTACTTTTTCATGGTTGTATGGCAGTTAAGCATTCGGTACGTGCTACCGATGTAATGCTGTCTTTGATGATGATGATGATGTTCGGACAACACCACTATTTGCGTCTTCATACTTATTCTAAGTTTCAGGTGGAAATATAGCTGCTGCAAAGTTTTCTCATCTACCTGTAATTCGTCGACGTCGAACAAAGGTATGTTCAAAATAAGATAACAGTTCATTCGGCTAAAATCTCAAGTGGGTCGACTACATCATTCAACGGCACAATCACGAGGCGTGAGTCATTGTCTGCCTCATAATCTGCTTTCATCAATTCGTTGCCTGGCATGACATCTCGAGCAATTCAGCGATACTCAACTACGGAAAGATTGACGTTCTTAAAATCAATTGCATATCTCTCCTGCATTCTTCAGAAGTTATCAAACTGGGAAGAAAGTGACTTGGGGGTAAAAGGTCTGGGGATTAAGTGTCAGTAAACCCAACTAACACCCTGTTCAATCGATTTACCCACTTGTATTGATTTGCATGCAGAAACACGCTGGAGTCTAATTACCATTTTGTTTCCTATATCTGTCTAGACCTGGGCAACATGACAGTAGACCGTGCCGTCTATGACTGTGCGATACTTTGCCTTGATCAGGCTTACGATTTCACACATACATACGAGGCCAGAGAGAAAGGATCCTAGTAAATAGCATCTAGGTGAACCAGAAAGCTCAGCAATAGAGTAGAATATTCGTAGCTCAGGATGTGGATGGTGTTCAACTTGTGTTCGTCGAGCTTGCGTTGATGTTCTTGGACGTTTCGTCATCAGGCTAGAGACATCATCAGCAAAACTTCTTTCGAAGCGTCTTATAATTGGAATTCGTTGGTTATTATACCGCTTGTCTGTCCGTTCACGGTCACTCCCGCGGATTGGTCGAGTTCATGTTATGCCTTCTCCGTGAGCGGTTTCTCATTGGTCCATATGTTGCAGCCAGTTGGAGATGCTGGTTGATTGAATTTGTTGTTGAGTGCCACGCCTCCAGGAATTCTCGCGCCGGTCGGTCGTTTCCTCTGGCTAATATTCTTGTGCGGTCCCAGATGTCCAAATTGATCAATATGTATTGAAATCAGTGAATTCCGGTCATGTCTGCGTACGGCCAACTGGTGTTCATGTAGTCTTGTGCTGAGTTTGCGACCTGTTCGTCCGATGTAGTTCTTTTCGCAGTCTCTGAATGAAATCTTTTAGACGATATTCGACTGTTCTTCTTTTGCCACTTTGTCTTTCGTGTTGTTGAAGTGGTTGCGAAGTGTTGATGCTGGTTTATGCGCAATGTCGATTCCAAGTGGCCGGAGTACCTGAGCTGCGATTTCGGAGGTATGTTGGATATAGGGCAGAGTGCGTCTGCTTCTGTTTTCTTCTGGGTTTCTTTGTTGGGGGCGGTTGAACATGTTGCGTAGATTGAAGCTTCTTGGATATCCATTTGTCTGGAAGACTTTGAACAGATATTCTTCTTCTTTTCTTCTCAGTTCATCTGTACTGCAGTGGGTTGCCGCTCTTTTGAATAGGGTCCTGACGCAAGTGCGTTTGCGAGTGTTCGGGTGCTTGCTGTGAAAGTTCGGTATTTGATCCGTGTGTGTGGTTTTCCGGTAGACGCAGGTCTCTAACGTTCCTTCGCTTGTCTGCTTCACTTGAACATCCAGGAATGGTGAACAACCGTCAACTTCAGTTTCCTTTGTAAATTGGATTCTAGTAAATACACAATTGAGCAGTCGATGTGATTCCTCCAGTTCTGTTCTTTTCATAATCACGAAGGTGTCGTCCACGTAGCGGATCCATAATTTTGGTCGGATTATTGACAGGGCAATTCGTTCCAAACGCTGCATAACTGCCTCAGTAACTAAGCTGGAAATCGGTGATCCCATTGGCCTTCCTCGGATTTGTTCATATATCTCTCCATTGAACTTGAAGTGCGTTTGAAGACAGCTCGATCAGTTCCATTAAACTTTCGTGTGTCAATCGATTTCCATTCTGTTCCGTTCCTTTTTCATTGAGTAAACATGATATAGTTTGCTTGGCGAGTGTTCTGTCGATTGACGTGAATAGTGCCGTTACGTCGAAGGAAACCATTAGTTCGTCCTGTTCGATCTTCACGTTCTTCAATTTCCGTAAAAATTGTTCGGCGAACCAGAAAGCTGTTATATAAAATCAGGTGATTACATTTAAACGAAACCAGCGATAGATCCATGATAAGCTACGTTCGCAAACAATTGCTTTTTTGGTGGGAACGTAAATTGCAACGGATGTATATGAGAATTGATATACCAGTATTTATAACCCCAGCATACACAAAAAACATTCAGGTTTGCACACATTTGCTTAATGAACTATTCCATATCCCACAGGGCTTTCGTTCAAATATTTCACGCGTAGCTCTATAAGGAAACGAAGGTCCGGTTATGAAATGAAGCAGGAGGTCAATAGCCCGCATCGCGTTCAGACAATAACGAATACTTCGCTTTGGGATTTAAAGCGAAGCGAATATTCGCTTTGATACTATTCGCCATTGCGAAGGGCAGTTAGGGCACTTCGAAAATTCGCTTCGCACTTCGCTTCGCTCCAAAAAAGTGACATTCGTTATTGTCTGATACATACACACATACATACCAGACAATAACGAATACTTCGCTTTGGGATTTAAAGCGAAGCGAAGTTGCGAAGCGAATATTCGCTTCGCTTCGCCATTGCGAAGTGTACTTCGGATATTCGCCATTGTGAAGGGCAGTTAGGGCACTTCGAAAATTCGTTTCGCACTTCGCTTCGCTCCAAAAAGTGACATTCGTTATTGTCTGATCGCGTTACAAAATGTAACTCGTTTCGCGTCATATCAAGAGGGCATTGACAATATTATTGAAAATAGCTTCAAGCGCACAAACGCATCGGAGGCAAGAATCGGCCTAAAAATTTCAAAACAAACTAGCAGTCGACCAAGTCAACAGTTTTAATGTGGTTATCTATCGAGTTAAATCCGCGTGAGATGAACCAGGGGCGATAAGCTTGACCAGTCTCGTGTTTTATTGTTGCGCACGGCCTTGTAGCTTGCCCCCCAAATCACAATGTTCTCTCTGGTTCCAAAGGTTGTCAGAGCCGGGAGTGGCAGTGGGGATAAGCTCCCACTGTTTATAAAATTCTCCCATATGGCACGCGTCTCAAACAGCCTCTGACAACGAAGTCCAGCTTCTGGCCTGCACGAGTGGCTCCGCGAGCCCGGCGGCACTACTTCTACCAACAGGAGAAGGAGCGAGGGCGAGTGACTGGCGCCTGAAAACCAGTTTGCTTCGGGCAAATGTAGCTCGTTAGCCTGGGAGGGCATTTCATCTAAGGGAAGGAAAACCCTGATTTTCAACCTCCGCTGCCTTGCGGGATACCCGATCGCGGGAAAGGCTTCGGGAGAAAACCCTGAGGAAAACCCTGGAACAGAGTCTGGTAGACCACCTCTTTCTGGCAACTCCCTGCTATTATTATTATTATTATGAAAGCACAAGCCTGATCCAGGCCAAGTGCCGCACAGTCAGAGACTGTACGTGGGCTAAGATACTGTCAGGTTGCCCAGACCCTGCTGCCTTACAGGTAGCGCTTGTTTGTGCAAAGGCTAGAGAAGCTGACTCGAACAAACGCCGAGTGGTGCTGGGGACGCCGATTTGTACTCAAATCCCCAAGAACCTTCATTGAAGCCGACTCATCCTCCAGGAGGAGATAGTCGCACAAAAGTAAAAGTAAAGTAGGTCTCCGAACAGCATGGATCGTTGTACGAACATTATGTAAAGGTCAATCATCGTAGCCAGCATTGCTTCACATGTATGCACAAAATCACTAGCCTGATCCAGGCAGTGCCATACAGTAACAGACTGCACGTGGACTACGATACTGTCAGGTTGACTCAGGTCTACACAAATATGAGAATGAAAACAGAAATAGCGATGAGACTCCAATGTGTTTCCAGGCACAAATCATTATCGGTGGCAAAGCAATTTAGCATCGCATTAGCTACTCAGCACGATTGCACGCGTTTCACATGTTGCAGATAGTTCAAACGGTTTGTGGTTAATTTAATAATTGTCTTGGCAGAGTGCTGACGAGATTCGAATAAGCGGTAGCACACGTAAATAGACCAACGTATATGAGTGCAGTCAAACATTTTGTCAAAAACCAGTAGCACAATTTTTACCCTGTTCGTTGTCGATGGGAAATCGCCACATTTTGCCTTCAGTTGTCCATTGCAGCCATTCATCAAACTGGTTTGCGGGACGGGCTGAGCATTTGAGGCTAAGCTCTAAATCCTCAACTGCATCGAACACGGGACATTTTGAGGGAAGCCTTGGTTCATGCGAATGGCGAACTGGCTATCAGACTCACGAACGCATAGCTTACCTTTGACTGGAGTAGTTGTCTTGGTGAACAGTTTCATATCTGACGTACGTACTGCATTCGCATGGTTACTTTTGACTAACACTTACACGAAGTTAAACCATCAGCTCGTGGTTGAAATACACGAGAAGAACGTGGTTTGGGCATCGACTTACTAGCGACGAGTTCTTGAAAGAGATCCCTGAAATTAAAAGTTCGGAAAACACCTACTTAGAGCTTACGAATGATTCTGATTTAACAGTTTCGCTGACAGAGTAAGTGTAACGGATATCAAAATTTACTCAGTAAAGCATTTTGTGACTTCATTTTCCGTTTTTTCACTAGGCTCTGAATGATCATTTTTTGTTGCCCTGGACATATCTAAAAGAGTTGAAAGACTTACTTCAAATGGGGCAACGAACTTTTGCTTTTAAGATGGAACAATAAAATGTTTACAAACATACTCATTTTTCTTTCCAGGAATACGATTGGACAACCGCAAACTTGGCGTGTATAGATGCGTAGGCAGTTGTCGTACTGATTTAATCCACAACATTTTAAGCTAAATTAAAATTAAACACAAGCGGAATTTAACAGAACAAATGCAAAATAAAAAAATACAAAGCAGCACGAATGAAATTTACGGTGCTCCTATGGATTAATTTTGGTGCTATCGTATTCCTCTTCGTCCTGCCAACGCCCGCCACTGCATCGTTGTCCAAACTTGCTTGTGTCTACGTCACACGGATGTGCAATCGTGCAGCACTTCTGTGCTGTGCGGCTAACGTCGTGCTAAATTGATCGGCCAACTGTAGTGAGCTGCATGTTGAAATACGCTGTATTCTCACTACCATTTCTATTCCCACCTCTGTCTAGGCCTGGGCAACCTGACAGTATCTTAACCTACGTGCAGTCTCTGACCGTGCGGCACATAGCCTGGATCAGGCTTGTGCTTTCATACCAGCACACCATACACGGATGTGCAATCGTGCAGTACTTTGTGCTGTGTGGCTAACACCGTGCTAAATTGATTAGCCGCGGGTAGTGAACTGCATGCTCAAACAGGCTGGAGTCTCACTACTATTTCCTGTTCTATTTTCTTTTTCATATCTGTCTAGGTCTGGGCAAGGTTCCAAAGGTTGTCACAGCCGGAGGTGGTAGTAGGAATGAGCCACCTACTATCTATTAAATGCTCCCACGTGGCGTGCGTCTCAAATAGCCTCTGACAACCAAGTCCAACTCCTGGCCTGCACGAGTGGCTTTCACAAGCCCGGCGGAACTGCTCTTACTGACAGGAGAAGGGGCGAAGGCGGGTGACTGGCGCCTTAACACCAGTTTGCTCCGGGCAGATGGAGCTCGTCAGCTACTGGCAATCCATCTAGGGGAAGGAAACCCCTGACTCCAAACCCCCATTGCCTTGTGGGTTACCCGATTGCGGGAAAGGCTTCGGGAGAAAACCCCGAGGAAAAATCCGGAGAGAAGCCCCGTAGGTAGATAACTGGCGCACAGCGCGTTTATCTGCCAGCTCCCTGCTGCCTTGTAGGTTGCAATTGGCTGTGCAAAGGCTAGAGAGGTGTACTCGAACAAACACCAAGTGGTGCTGGGGACATCACTTGTACACTATCCCCAAGAAACTTCATGTCTCAATCCGAGACATCAATGAAGCCGGCTAATCCACCCGTGGAGCCAGCCGCACAAAAGTAAGTAAAGTAAGTAAGTACTAGGTCTGGGCAACCTGACAGTATCTCAGCTCAAGTGCATTCTCTGACTGTGCGGCACTTTGCCTGGATCAGGCTTGTGCTTTCATATCATGTCATCACACCCAGGTCAGTCCAGCAGGAGATGACACAGCTGATTGAGACGCTCGACGGGTTGTTTCAGTCAGCCCCCAGCGTAGCCATCTTAGGTGATTTCAACCTTCCAGACAAATTGGGCCGTCCCTGTAGGTTTAGTCACCGAGCAACGTTTCTCGAATGGCTCCATAATCATGCGTTGCATCAGCAAGTGATTGATCATACGATGTTTCGTAATGGATGCACTACATCCACTCTCGACCTGGTATTATCGTCCCAGCCCAAAGCCGTTAGACTTCCAAAATACCTAACACCGCTTGGCAAAAGCGATCATGTAATGATAAGCTTCGAAGCGGTACTGCGTTTTCACAAACCTATTGCTCGCCCTACACGCAAGTTTGGGCTTGTAGACTGGGATTTTCTCCTACAGACTTCAAAATCTTATTTCAGTTCTCTAACGATTTCAATGTAAGTGAAAACTGGGATAGAATTTGTAAGTATCTAAAAGAGTTGCAAGACAAGCACACTCCGCTGCAAGTCGTGAAAAAAAAAGCATCATAGGCCGCCCTGGTGGACTCCTCGAGTTCGGCGGCTATATAAGTTATCTCTCACTTCTGGTTCTTGGGTCCGATACAAAACTGCTGAGAACGCTACTGTTAAAATACAGAGTTTGGTCAAACAAGAGTTTGAGTTATCCTCAGCTAATGATGCTAAATCCTACCCGAAAAGATTTTAAAGCAACGCTCAATAAAAAGGCAAAACCAGGGAAAGCATCGGAGATTTGAAACTGGAGGACGGAAAAGTGGCTGATACCGACTTGTTTAAAAGGTTCTTTAGTAGCGTTCAGCGACGTGATCATGCTTTAAATGCACCGTCTAGGTCGTTTATTACACTACCTGGTGCTCCTTCAATGAAGCCGAGGTGTATGACCCACGTATCCATGTTCGTGTCAAAAACGCTGAAGGACCAGAAGGTATCCACTCAATTATGCTAAGGAATCTCGGACCAGTGCTTAGAGAACCTTTATGCAATCTCTTCAATTTATGCTTGAACCACTCTTTCACTGAAAAAGTGTTGCCTAAGATTCAGACGGCTGTGGCTTTTCACGAGCTTTAATGTATGTCCTCTAGTTGAGGGGTTGATCGCTCGAGAGAACAGGATTTGACAACCCTCGTCGCCTAAGCCTTTCAGGATTTTGAAAGTTTCAATGAGGTCACCCCGTAGACGCCGACGCCGAATGGAGAAGAGACCTAAAAAAATTAGACGTTCTTCGTTTCGTTTCCCAAACATACCTTCAACCATTTTGGTAGCCAGTCGTTGGACTCTTTCTAGTAGTAATATGTCTTTTTAAAAGGACGGGCTCCATGCTTGCACGCAGTATTTTAAATGCGCCCTGACAATCGCCGTATATAAAGGGATAAACACTTCCGGCGTTCTACATGTCAGAACGGATTTAAGCGTAATGAGTTTTCCTCTAGCTCGTTGTGCAGCTGAGGCATATTGCGCAGCCCGTTTGAAGTCCGTTGTTACGACTATACCCAAATCCTTAACCCTCTGAATAGATTTAAAGTCGATCCTACCGTTATTCGCAGTTACTGTAATTCTGTCGACTGCTGCAGATAACAGATGACATTTACTATAGTTCAGAGGAAGATCCCAATCCTGACAGTATCTTCGCCCACGTGCAGTCTCTGACTGTGCGGCACTTTGCCTGGATCAGGCTTGTGCTTTCATACACCCAATCCTGCGACCAATTAACGACCTTTTCAATATCTCTCAACAAATCACCGTGATCACTGGATCCGGTGAATTTGACATCATCAGCGGGGCCTTCAAATCGGTCGTGCATACAATTAATTTCTCCAAGGGTAAAATGCATCGTCATCATCATCATCAAAGACAGCATTACACCGGTAGCGCGTACCGAATGCTTAACTGTCACACAACCATGAAAAAGTGAAAGCCTAAAAGATGGGGAAGGGTGGGACTTAAATAGCTACGGATTCTATAGAAGAGTAAGCACAAACAAACTCGGTAGAGGTGCCTACACCTCGAATGGAACATGCATTCAAACAAGTTTCGTGAACGAGTAGAGCGACATCCGCATGGCAGCTTCCTTGCGGCTTTCACTGTCATGCTTTTCTCGTCACTCCGCTTGACAACATACAAGGTTAAGCAAACACTCCAAGAAGATGCTTAGTGCAAGACCGCCATTGAACACGGTTTCTGGACATATCCTGAAGCGTAACTAGCCATTGCGATAACTGATCGCGGGGACACCAGCCTTGAAGACGCGCTGCTGGGGACCGAGTGGTGCTGGGGACGCCGCTTTCTACCCAAATTCCCAAGAATCTTCTGTGAAGCCGACTCATCCTCCAGGAGGAGATAGTCGCACAAAGTAAAGTAAAGTAAGTAAGACGCGCTGCGCCTACTTTGCAAAGGTTACTAGTGAGGGTTTTTAACTGCCTATGCCATGTGACGGGTTGGCCTCCCCGAGATTTACCCCAATCGGGATGTGGCGTGGCAAAAAGGATCTGTTTCGGAAGTTGATGGTCCGGCATCCGTAAAACGTGACCCAACCAGCGTAACCTATGCAGGTTGATTTGCTTCTCTATATCAACATTACTACCGAACAACTTAGTTCGGAGAGCATCGGTGCCTATGCGATTGTAACAGCTAACCCCTAGAATGTTGCGGAGACATCGGTTTTCAAATATTTGGAGACGCTGAAAGTGTTCTTTACGTAGGGTCCAGGTTTCGCACCCATACAGTAACACAGCCCGAACTGTAGCTTTATAGACTCTCCCTTTGAGTAACAGAGACAATCATTAACTGCCTATGCCATGTGACGGTTTGGCCACCCCGAGATTTACGCAAATCAGGATGTGGCGTCGCAAAAAGAATCCGTTTCGGAAGTCGGTGGTCCGGCATCCGAACGAATAATGCTGTATAAGGCTGGTATCATGCATTACACTCGCTCTTTTCTTGCTAACATCCCACCATGTGGACATTTCTTAACGGTTAGTGAAAGGATTGCCGACGGCATACGGCCTCAGTTCTCCAAGCAAGTGCTGGGGTTCATATCAAACAGAAGAAGATGCGTGCTGAGATATGCGCCAGGACATCTCGAGCAATTCAGCGATACTCAACTACGGAAAAATTGACGTTCTTAAAATCAATTGCATATCTCTCCTGTTAAATAAATTCATTTAAACATATTCTGCATTCTTCAGAAGTTATCAAACTGGGGGTTAAATGTCTGGAGATTAAGTGACCGGATACAGTTGCGCAGTACAGAAAGACTGCAAAATTGAACATGGCACATCGATCGTGGAAAAAATTGAATAATGATACTCAACAAGACGGTGTTGTGTGCTCCCAAATTCCGGAATATCAGCCTCAAATGTTTTTCAAATCTACTTTTGCAATTGATATTTTGACTTTGCGTCCTAGTATATCAATGAAATAATTGGAATCCCTATTTTTATTCCTCTTTCCCTCCTTCATTTCCAGATTCTCCGGAATGCGACGTTCCTTTTCACGAGCATGTTTTTCTGGACGCGCATGTGGACAAGGAACTTAATCGGTCTCGACCACTCTCGATGTACATGGAACTTGTGTGCAGTGGTTTGGCTAACAATCCTCATATTAGCGTGGAACAAAAACGAGAACATTTGAAGTGGTATGCGTCATACTTTCGGGAGAAGATAGCGCAAATTGACGCTTGTGTAGAGGAAGAGCGACTTTCAAATGAAGCAGAGAAACAGTAATCGGAACCCAGTACCCATGAAATAATCATGTTGAGTGTGTAAATAAACTTTTAATTGATTACCCATTGTATGAGTTTTGTGCCTACATAAGTAGATGGAACTTCAGCCCACGTCGCGTATTACTTTGTCTAGCTCTAGATCTGAAATATAACCTGAGGAATATGTTTAAACTGGAAAAATCGACCAAACTACAGAAGTAAATTAAGGGATAATAGACTTGTAATTCGTGGCAATTTGTGTCAAATGAGTGTGTAGGGAAGAATTCCTCGGGGCACAAACGATGAGGAATTTCCCTTTACTCAAGACGTGATTTTTATGCATTATTCGAGCGCGAACGATTGGTCCTAACGGATGTAAACATGTTTTTTGCCCGAGTTCTTCTATTCATGTGAGCAATTTATCCGTATCACATTCGATGAAAATTGAAATGCAATATAAATGACGGGGGGCGTGCCAGTTTAGCATTAAAAAAATCGATTCATATAGTAGCAATCAGCACTCAACTTGGATATTTAGGTGTCTGTTTTTATTATTGTTGGGTCCACGGGTATTGTGCTGATGTAGTTCTATTCGTTTACAAAACTTGAAAGAATGTGTGCTTGATTCCATGTATGTATGGACATTATCCCAATTTGTTTGTGCCTACTATTCGATAGATTCCGCGTATTTTCAAGTTCTGTCCTTCCCGGGCTATTTAGAAACTTATCTTGTGATGGTTGTATGGCAGTTTGGTGCTTGTTATCGCCGCAATGCTGTTCGTGATGACGTGGGTATACATATACAATACATAAGGATTGCATCCAGATTCCGGCGTAACAATATTTTCACAATCAAACGCAGCACTACCTCGATCTTCAAAGGTGCTAATGTGATCTGTCATTATTTGTGATTTCTTGCCGTTAGTTTTATGTGAGCAAGCTTCAATACTAAATCTATTGAAGCGGTAAATACCAGATGCCAGAAAAGTGCTCTGGTGTGTTTAGCACAAACTCCACGCTCCTACACCTGCATCATTTTATGTGGCTGCATTGAGTTTAGCCTTTCATATCTCCCTGTATATAGTTGAGGCTAGAATATTACTATCGTCGCAAAAATACACATTCCGGTCATGGTTATTGTTGAAACGGCTGGATCCCTGCGGAGCTAACCGAGCTAAATTGATTTGCCACCGGCAGTGAGCTGCATGCGAGTCTCAATGCAATTTCTATTTTCACTTCTCATATCTCTCTAGGCCCATGCAACCTGATTTCATACATACATGCATGCACGATATTTTATTACACTTTCATCAATTACAGGCTCAGGCTGACCAGTTTAACGAGTGCTGACTTCGACTTATGAAGTACACCAAAAGTTCAAAAGATAACCGTAATATAGCGGCGTTAGTGTCTCAATCAAGCGTTCAAGATTACCTCAAGGCACTTCCAATTAATGGCTGTAGTGAATCGCTTCTCGTAATCTGAAAGCGGAGGCTTAACGTTTCAGAGTATTAGGGAACAGACAGGTACTTTGTAAACGCAAATGTCAATAATAATAATAACTTCCGCTGCATGATGATCTTAAAAGTCAATCTTCTTTGAAGACTCGATCAAAACACATTTTAGTATCGTTTAGAATGTCGGAGGCCATTTATCCCATTTGTTTCTCGATTCCTTTGTCAAAAGGAACTGCTTATTGAAACAATTATGGTCTCATTTATCTCGCTGTTATCATGTGTATATTTTCTGTAAATATTTTTTTGGTTTTTATATGTAATTTGTATGAAATTCGTTGTATTTTTAAGAAAAAATGGCTTAAATCTGAAAGTTTGAACATTTCCAAATAAAGCTTTGTTCTTTTTCTTCAAGCAGATTCGATAAGCTTCGCTTACAAAATGTTGGGTGTCTTCATGTCTGTTTAGCATTCCTCGATTATGGCGTTAACATTGAACACAGAATCTGAAATTAGACACCATTATCGCAACATGGTACTTTTGTGAGAAATTATTTTACACTAAGTTACTAGACAATGGCTTTTAATGAACCGAAAAGATAACTTTTAAAACCAGAAAGCTCGCTTGTGCAGACTGTCAATACGTGGCTTTCTTCTAGGGATTCACCATCACTATTAGGATAAACATTACATCAATCATTCATCCAGTTCGAAAAAATACCGAATGGTAGTTTTTATTTAAAATCTCATTTTTATTAATCAGTAGTATATGAAGTTCGAAAAGCAGGACGAAAGCACACGACCGGTTTCGCGTTTTGCCGCTCATCAGTTGTGCGTATTCGTGACCTGACATTCGAACGACGTTCTGACTTTGTGCTAAACCCATTTATTTGCGATTTCGAGGATAAATCCTCATTTTCGAATGTCATATACTAATTATTAATAAAAATCTGACTTTAAATAAAAACTACCATCATGCTATTATTTGAATGTTACAAAAACATTCCAAGCAGTTACCGGTGCTACATTGCACCGACTGTGGGACTTAGATTAGTCCCCACATAAACGATAAATTTCAATTTGCAAATGAGGAATTATCCTAGAAATCGCAAATACCGAATGCTTAACCGTCATACAATGATAACATGAGATATGCGTAATTGTAGGCCTTATAAAGCGGTGAAATATTTCGAAACGTTTGCACAGACCCCATGGGTTCATGTATCCGCACCTTACGTTCAAGTTTTGTGAATGAATAGTGTGACATAAGCAAGTTGTAGAGATTGCCGGAGGTCGAATTTGGTCTGTATAGCCTTCATGGAGATGGATTCCTACTTACCGTTCACGAATCTATGATTAGAAGTAAGAAATCATCGTGCATATCTCGGCCGGAGGATCACATGATAAAAACTACGCGGCTGTTTCAGAAAGACCGGGAGTCTTCAATCCATCGAGCGCTTGCAGCGTGTTAATGACTGATTTATTCAAAGATTATATGCAGGTAAAAAGCTATGCTTTACAAGACCCACAAAAATGTACATCGGGTCGGATGGTAAAAAATATCAAAATATTGTTAGATTATTGTCAAACATAAAAAACATACTTTCCATGTGGATATCTAGTGATTTCTTGAAAACTTCAACAGTTCCAGATTGTACCACATGAGTAGGTAAACTGTTCCACAGTTGCACATTGCGAACGGAAAATGCATATTTGCGGCAGTTCAACCTGCTATGCTGTTGGTAAAGTTTTAATTGGTGACCTCGCAGATGTGTGTTATTGGAAAGATGAAACAAATGACCGCAAGGATGATTTGTTTGATAAAGCACTGTCCAAATGAATATAAGTGCTCCTCGTTTCCGTCTGTATTCAGCCGAATGCAAATTCAATCATTTAAGTCGCGTTTCGTATGGATAATTTGATAGTCCCAGGACGAGTTTTGTCGCTCTGCGCTGTGGAGTTTCTAATAGCAGAATATCTTTTTTCAACCAAGGATCCCATGCCGGTATAGCGGTTTCGGAAAATGAGCTTGAGGTTTGGAAGGGGGTGGAAAGTTCTACACTGCCGCCTTTCATACTAATGTTTAGTATGTGCTGTGCATGAACCGTTCCCCATTGTCTGCGAACTGAGTATCCAGTTTGAATGTACGACAGAGTTGTGACTGAGAAGCACCTAGGCGACCAAGCCTATATTCCGAATAAACCCCTGCAATGCGTACTGCCCGCATCCTATATATATCTCTTGTAATCGGTGCTGCATTTGGTCATTTGCCCTACCAAGAACAAGCAGCAGGCACTGCTTTTGTGTACATTAATACGGTTCATAGATACAGATTGAAATTTCTATATACAAGATCCTGACTTTGACGAAACACACTTGGACTGTAGAGGAAACTAAGGAATCGACTGGACCATAAATATTATTCGTTAGAAAGTTCTGATGCAGTCGTATCATTCATCATTATATAATCT
>JACCGJ010007471.1:0-43934 GCA_013407085.1 Atriophallophorus winterbourni
AAGAGGCAAAAACCTCGAAACCGGTCCTGTGCTTCCGGTGAGATATTAGCGTTTCGGAATGGTATTCTACTTTGAGCTATCCAGGGGTTGTAATATCCCTCGCGGCAATAAGCCGTTGGATCAGTTGGGGCTTAGTTTAGTTCCTTCAGCTACTTATAAAGTAGCGAGTAGACGCGAACATCAGTTCACATTGCGCCATCGGTCTACACAAATACTAGTTCCAAACGCTAAGAGTCCAGCGGATACGCATAGCTGATGAGAGGCAAAAACCTCGAAACCGGTCCTGTGCTTCCGGTGAGATTTTAGCGTTTCGGAATGGTATTCTACTTGAACTATCCAGGGGTTGTAATAACCCTCGCGGCAATACGCCGTTGGATCAGTTGGGACTTAGTTTAGTCCCTCCAGAATACTTATAAAGTATCAAGTAGACGAAATCAGTTCAATTTAGCGCCATCCGTCTACACAAATACTAGTTCGAAACGCGAAAAGTCCAGCGTATACGCATAGCTGATGAGAGGCAAAAACCTCGAAACCGGTCCTGTGCTTCCGGTGAGATTTTAGCGTTTCGGAATGGTATTCTACTTTGAACTATCCAGGGGTTGTAATAACACTCGCGGCAATAAGCCGTTGGATCAGTTGGGACTTAGTTTAGTCCCTTCAGCTACTTATAAAGTAGCGAGTAGACGCGAACTTCAGTTCACATTACGCCATCCGTCTACACAAATACCAGTTCGAAACGCGAAGAGTCCAGCGGATACGCATAGCTGATGAGAGGCAAAAACCTCGAAACCGGTCCCGTGCTTCCGGTGATATTTTAGCGTTTCGGAATGGTATTCCACTTTGAACTATCCAAGGGTTGTAATAACCCTCGCGGCAATACGCCGTTGGATCAGTTGGGAATTAGTTTAGTCCCTTCAGCTACTTATAAAGTAGCGAGTAGACGCGAACTTCAGTTCACATTACGCCATCCGTCTACACAAATACTAGTTCGAAACGCGAAGAGTCCAGCGGATACGCATAGCTGATGAGAGGCAAAACCTCGAAACCGGTCCTGTGCTTCCGGTGAGATTTTAGCGTTTCGGAATGGTATTCTACTTTGAACTATCCAGGGGTTGTAATAATCCTCGCGGCAATACGCCGTTGGATCAGTTGGGGCTTAGTTTAGTCCCTTCAGCTACTTATAAAGTAGCGAGTAAACGCGACCTTCAGTTCACATTGCGCCATCCGTCTACACAAATACTAGTTCGAAACGCGAAGAGTCCAGCGGATACGCATAGCTGATGAGATGCAAAAACCCTAGAAACCGGTCATGTGCTTCGGTGAGATTTTAGCGTTCTGGAATGGTATTGTAGTTTGAACTATCTAGTGGTTGTAATAGCCCTCGCAACAGTACGCCGTTGGATCAGTTGGGGCTTAGTTTAGTCCCTTCAGCTACTTATAAAGTAGCGAGTGGACGCAAACTTCAGTTCACATTGCGCCATCCGTCTACACAAATAATAGTTCGGAACGCGAAGAGTAAAGCGGATACGCATAGCTGATGAGAGGCAAAAACCTCGAAACCGGTCGTTTGCTTCCAGTGAGATTTTAGCGTTCCGGAATGGTATTCTACTTTGAACTATCCAGGGGTTGTGATAGCCCTCGCGGCAATACGCCTTTGGATCAGTTGGAGCTTAGTTCAGTCCATGCAGCTACTTATAAAGTAGCGATTAGACGCGAACTCCAGTTCACATTGCGCCATCCGTCTACACAAATACTAGTTCGAAACGCGAAGAGTCCAGCGGATACGCATAGCTGATGAGAGGCAAAGACCCTAGAAACCGGTCGTTTGCTTCCAGGGAGATTTTAGCGTTGCGAAATGGTATTCTACTTTGAATGGATAGTCTGCCAGTAAGTCAGACAGTTCAGCGGCAAGCGGTTGAGAAACAAGGTCTCCACAAAATCTTAGACAATTGAAGTCTTCCATTATTAAGATGTGGGAAATTCGTTTGTTTAGAGCGTGCCAAAGTAAAGAGATAAGGAAGGAATCAAGCTGTGCATGGCCAGTGGGTGGTTTATAAACAACCGCAATCAGGAGAAGACTGTCTTGTTTGAGTGATGTTTGGCACCATGGAAAATCAGAGTCACATAACGCAGGGCCGCTCAATGGTTCGCAACGAAGTGATTCATGATAATAGAGAAAAACACCACCTCCCCTTGATGCACGATCCCGTCAAAGTAAAGACATATTGGGGAGGGTGAGTTCCGCATTAAGAACTGCGCTCGATAACCAAGTCTCAGTGAGGGCTATTAGGTCCCATGCACAAAGGGAGAAAATACTTCGCCGAGATTGTCTAGTGCTCGATATTTCACGAAAGTGGATCTGTCTTCAGCATTTTGGCGCATGTGTTTGGACGATAAATCCAGTTTTTTGACGACATTCGGAACCCCCTTTGGAAGGTTTTGTTGGCTTCGTTTACCACTCGGACTGTAAGTTTCTAGCGAGATATTTCAAAAACGGCTGCTACAGGCCATTGAAAACCTTACAGGTGTAATTTGCATAGCAGATGATGTTTTAGTCTACGGTCGAACAAAAGCAGAACACGATCAAAACCTAGACAAACTTCTTTAACGATGCCTCGAACTAGGCATTAAACTTAAGAAAGCGAAAATTGAATGTTGCACAAATGAGGCAACATTTTATGGTCATTTCCTATCAAGTGACGGTAACAAGCCAGATCCTGCATAAGTGGAGGCAATGACACATGCCTCCTCCTACAGATGTCAAGAGTATAGCTCGTTTCAACGGTATGATAAACTATCTTAGCCGTTTTTGCCTTGCTTATCACAGATAATGGAACCTATCAGGCGGCTGACACAAAGATACAACTTGGGTCTGGGGGACACAACAAATACAGGCCTAGGAAGAAATCAAAATACTCATATCCAATGCACCTCTTTCACGATATTACGACCCCCGATTGGAATTAGTGATACAGTGTGAAAGTAGCCAAAACGGTATCGGCGCCGTACTTATGCAAAACGACCAACCTATTGATTTTCGAAGTCGAACGGAGAGCGATGCGGAAACTCGCTATGCACAGATTGAGAAAGAACTGCTGGCAGTCGTATTCGCGATAGAAAAATCTAATGATTACACATTCGGCCGAAAGACTATAGTACAAACAGATCATAAGCCTTTGACCACAATAGTGAAAAAACCACTCGAAAAAGCACCGCGTCGGCTACGGTCAATGCTAGTCCGACTGCAGAAATACGATTTCGAAATCATTTACAAGTTGGGTAAATCCTTGGTCCTTGCAGACATACCATCTAGAGCTCCATTGAAATCCGTAGCCGCTGCTAACCTGGACCTGGTAGAAGTACACTCTACGCTTGCAGAAAGCAATATCAGGTTATCACGAATCCGACAAACTATGGCTGAGGATGACGAAATAAAAAAGCTCGAGGAACAGATAATCAGTGGCTGGCCAGTAGTATTGCGATGGTTGACGAACTCATTCGACCTTATTACAAAATCCGAGATGAATTATCAACTGAGGATGGGTTGATCTTCCGGGGCGAGCGACTGGTTATCCCAAGTTCAGCCCGAAAGGTGATGTTACAGGAGTTACATCGATCTCATTTGGGGATCAACGGTTGCACTAGAAGAGCCAAGGATACGGTATATTGGCCAGGCGTCAGTTGCCAAGTGAAGGATTTCGTCTCCAAGTGACCAATATGTAACATGTTCGGGAACGGTTAAATAAAAGAACCAATGTTTTGTCGCAAAATACCAGAGCGCCCTTGCAGCTGACCTGTTTTCACATGCGACAAATGATTATTCACTTTTGGTGAATTATTTCAGCGATTTTTTCGAAATAGAGAAACTGAGTACCACATCAGTTGAAGAAATCGTGACGAAAATGAAAGGTCAATTTGCGAGGTATGTTATCCCAGAAAGTGTCAGATCCGATGGAGGTCTACAGTTTTCGGCAAAGCAGTTTGCTGACTTCGCAAAAATGGCGTTTCAAACATGAAATGTCCAGCCCTTAGCATAGCCAATCTAATGGTAAAGCAGAATCGGCAGTGAAAGAAGCGAAAAAATAATGGAAAAATGTATGGAGGCCTAAAAAGATCCGTATCTAGCGCTTCTGGAACATAGAAATACTCCATCCACCGATATAGAATTAAGCTCAGCTCAAAGACTCATGGGTAGACGCACAAGAACGAGGATACCCATTGTTTCCAACCGTCTGTCCAGACATGACGTTTCATGGGACGCCATCAATCAACAATGAAAACGGCGCATGGAGCGCAAAAAACAGGTATATGATGAGGGTGCACGTGAGCTACCCGAATTGTCTGATGGAGATACGGTTGGGATACAACCCTTTGGCATGGGAGCTGAGAAATGGGATCTTGAAAATGTCCGTGGTCGAACGGGTGAAAGATCTCACGAGGTGAATATGCAACACGGAACTGTGACAAGAAATAGAGTACATTCAAGAAATCAGAAACCCATTGATTCAGACGAGATGTGTGAAAGAGGTCCAGACCCTCCAAACGAAATAAATTTGCGCAACCACACAGTACGTAAGTTCATTTGAAAAACGGAAGGATGTGGAGTGGCTGTCACCAGGAATACTTATTGTCCAATCAGAATGCAGAAACCTTCAGTGTGTCTATCTCTGTATTGTAATTCCCATGATCATTCATACGTATGTTGACGTGTAGTGAATACACATCTGTCGCTCTGATCTTGACTTTTCGACAACCACTATATCACTCCGGGGATCAAGTCCATCCGTTTCAACAAATGCTGATTTAACGCGCTTTTGAATAGCTGTTCAGATGGTAGAGACAGGAGCCCTGTCGGTAGAGAGTTACAAGTGTTCACCGCCCGCGTGGATAGCGTGCTCGCATTACTCAGCTTCAGCCTTCCAGGCTTCTGCAACTTAAAGTCATGTCCACGAGTCCTCGACACACCTACTAATCGGAAGTACTGGAGGAACTTGTAGTAGACCAGATTACTACAATAACAAGCGGTGTTACACAGCCCCCCTCCAAGAAGTCTGGTCAGCGAAGACTTCTGATCGGGAGTTGCCAGTAGCGTGGCGCATGCGGGTGTCAGGTTACCCCGGCTAGGAACGTAGTCTCTCAGCAACCAGTCACATAGAAGTCAGCCAGGGCACTCGGTACGCGTGGGTCGATCTTCGGTGGTTCAAGAGTAGGATATACGGTGAACCGATTAGGACTAAGCCAAGTAGCGTCTCACCTGTGAGTGAACGTACTGCCGAGCTGCCTCATATGGAGTGAACAGCTGTTAGCGGGATTTTCCCGTTTGGCGTGGTCTTAGTATGAACCCAATTTGAGCAGAAACAGGCGCATTCGTAGGCTTGACAACAAGAAACAGAAGCTTCGAAAACACAGTCCCTGCTCAGAAGTTTCTGCGTATCGAAGAAGAATGGTAAATGTCCGCACCAGAAGAATCAGTTGTTGCGTCAATCCGGGCTGGTTAGTACCTTGTGAGATATGACAAGTGTGTTGGAACAATTGTGCTCGTGTTGGTGGTTAGGGCTACCGGGTGAGTTGGGGGCAAGCGTAGGTGAACCAGAAAGGGTGCGCGATTCGGTGGCATCATCGGTGGGTGGGTGCGTACCAGAGGGCAGAGAAAAAGAAAACTGCCTGGTGCATGGGCTTAGGGCCACAACCGAGTGATTAGAATGAGGTACGAAATAATGCACGCGTGTATGACAAAAGATATGGAAGTATTAACTATTTACAACAAAATCAGCGAATCGAACGGTTTGCCGTTTGGCACGTTTGGTTCCTGTAGTGGCCAGCTGTGGGTTAGCTGTAGGGACAGGAGAGGTAATGACAAGTGGTGCTGTGGTTGGCGTTGGGTCATGTGGGATAACTTCCTCGTCCATGAAAGCCGGTTTGACTCTGTCGATTGATACAGTGTCATGCTTGCCGACACGGTCAATGACGACCGTTTTTGGAGACCGCTGAATTACTCTGAACGGTCCAGTATAAGAAGGGTGAAGAAGATGCTCCACCATGTCGTTCCGGAGAAAAACATGTGGACAATCAGCCAACTCCTTTGGGACATGTGATGATTTGGCCTGAATCCTGTGGCGGTGACGGACGAAAGCGACTCATGTGATGGCGCAAGCGCGCCACGTAATCGCCGTAGGCGAAAAGTGATTGTTTGTGTGGGGCGACATACTCGCCAGGTAGAGCGATGGCGCGACCGTATGTCAATTCGGCTACGGTAGCTTGCAAAGGGGTTATAAAGGTTGACCTCAAACCTAGGAGGACGATCGGTAGGACTTCGGTCCAGTCAATACCTCAATGCGCCATCAATGCCGCCTTGAGTTGCATGTGCAAACTTCCGACCATCCCATTCGCCTCGGGGTGGTAAGCTGTGGTTCGGTGATGCTGGCAACCCAGAGTAGCTAGCAATTTATTGAAGGCACCATCGAAATGGGAACCTCGGTCCGTAGTGACAATACACGGACAACCGGACTGTGCCACCCAACGCTCGAAAAAGGCATGTGCAACTGTCTCGGAAGAGCAGTTGTGAAGTGGGATGGCCTCAGGCCTTCTGGTGAAACAATCGATTATCGCGAGGATGTGGCTACAAGAAGGGGGCAATGGGCCGTCTAAGTTTACGTGTATGTGTAAGAAGCGCTCCTCGATGGATTTTCGTGAGCTGACATTCACGACACGCTTTGGCACAACTTCGAATATCCTTACTAGCGTTTGGCCAAATAAATCGAGCCGTTAACATTTCAACACTGGCACGAATGCCAGGGTGGGAGAAATTGTGTAATCCCTCAAAAAACGCGCCGCAAGAATGCAGATGGAATCAGTGGTCGGGGTGTGGTTTGTGAAACGTCGCACAGGAAATCGCTCGAGCCGTCAGGCAAGGGTAAAAGTCTAATGTCCGTGAGCTGTGCTGTTTTAGTGTCAGCAGCTTGCGATGCGGCGATTTCACTGAGGTCCATAGAGGACGGCAGCATTACTACATTTATTCGAGAGAGTGCATCCGCGACCGGGTTTTGAGCACCTGCGATATGCTGTATGTCAGTCGTGAATTGACTGACAAAATACAGGTGCCGCGTCTTTTTAAGAGAATATCGCTCTGATGACTTGCTGAGCGAGTGGATGAGGGGCTTATGATCAGTAAACACTGCGAACTGTCTGCCCTCCAGGAAATGGCGGAAATGTTCAATTCTAAGGTAGATAGCCAAAAGTTCTCTACCGAACGTGCTACATCGGGTCTCTGCGGGCTGGAGCCGCTTGAAAAAGAACGATATAAGGAACCGTGACCCATCAACGAATTGTTGAAGTACCGCCCCCACTGCTTCAAAAGATGGGTCCGTAAATAGGGACAGCGAGGCGTCTGGCCTGTAGTGGCTAAGTGATTTGATGTTTGTTATGTGTGACTTTGACCAAGTGAAAGCCGATTCGGCTTCTTCCGTAAGAAGAAATATATTCGCACTACCACAGAGCAAATAACTTAAGGGCTGGGAGATCCGTGCGCACTGTGGGATGAATCTGTGGTGAAAGTTTAACAGTCCCAGAAAACGCCGGAGCTTCTTAAACGTTGTTGGCTCTGAGGAGTTAAGAATGGCGTCCGTGTTTTCATCCAGTGGCCGAATACCCGAAGCTGAAAGTCGATGACCCAGGAAATCGATCTGAGTCTGGCAAAAACTGCACTTAGACGCATTGATCGTTATCCCATGACTGGACAAACGATCAAAAAGTGCCGTTAGGTGACGAATGTGGTCCTTCTTGGATGCACTAGCAATCGGTTCATCGTCGAGATATACGTGAGCGCAATCCAGACTTCTATAAACCTGGTCCATGGATCGCTGGAACGTTTGAGCGGCATTACACAAACCAAACGGCATACGAACAAATTCGTAAAGTCCGAACGGTGTGGTGACTGCCTTCTTTGGGATGTCCGCTTCCGCGACCGGTATTTGGTTATACGCTCGAACCAGTTCTACTTTTCTAAAAATAGTACACCCATGGATATTGGCAGCCAGGTCTTGAATATGTGGAATCGGGTACCTATCGGGTACCGTCGCTTTATTCAACCTGTGGTAATCACCACTGGGGTGCCAATCGTTTGGGTTTTGCTTCGGTGCCATGTGCAGAGGAGATCACCAAGGGCTACTAGATGGCCATACAATACCTAATTGCAGCATGTGCTGGAATTCTTCGCGTGCAATCTGCAACTTCCCTGGCGGTAGTCGCCTCGGTCTTCCGTATACTGGAGGACCACTGGTGGCGATGTGGTGCTCTACTGGTGTAGTAACCGCCGGTAGTGCAGTCGATGATGATTGGATTAATTTAGGATATTTCGGGAACAAAGTGGCATAGCAGGGTTCTACTGCGCCAAAATATAGCACAGGAGAAATCATTGCATCTCTGCTCGGGGTACCAAGATCTTTAGGGCGAGTAGTCCCATCTATCAGCTGCGAGCGGCGAGAATCGACAAGAATGTCGAACGAGTGCAAGAAATCAACGCCTTGGATCGCAAATAGAACCGCAGCGATTGTGAAAATTCAGCGGAATTCACGACGTAACCCTAAATCAAGGTTCAAGGAGCGTTGACCGTAGGTTGTTAGAAGGGATTTGTTCGCTGCCTTTAAGTGTTTGCTCATCAGGTTGGACGTTTCGCGAGTGTCTACTAGCAGTACATTGATTTCGGCACCAGTCTCTACCAGAAAACGTTGTCTTGTGGATTTATCCTTTATAAAGAAAAGACGACTCAAACTCTTCGTGCCCAAGACAGAAGTCGTCGTTAGGGGCCGGATCGAGTATTTCGCTGGCGATGTGCGATAAGCGCAAGGTTTAATTCAACGCCGCGCATTATCGCGGTACTCCCGATGGATCCAGCAGACGGGGGATCGAGTGTGACTACTCAAGCGTTGACGGGCTGGGATACGTAATCGTGACTTACTGTTGAGTGTGAGGTTCCGAACCTCATTGCTTATAGTTGCAACCTCAGACAGTAGATCCGTATTACTGGATTTCGCTGGAGTACCCTGTGTGCGTGATAGTCCTGTGGTTACTGTAGAAACATGAGCATCCCGATAGGGACGGATACATTCAGCGATGTTGTCCGCCATTTCCGCAAGCTCAGATACCAGAGTGCCTTTCGCAGCAACCAAGATGGGTTGCACGCACTCATGTAAGCGCTGGAGCCATAGTTTCTTTAGTAAAGACTCGTTCATGTGCGATGACCCTAGCAGGTGGCGCATCTCCGTTAGTATGGTAGATGGCTTTTTGTTGGCAATTTCTAAGTTGCCGAACAACTGCTGCAAACTAGATCGTTCAGACGGAAGCGTGCGAAAAATTACGGCTTTTTTGACGATTTGGTAGCGGTCACCTATGTGTGCAGTCAGGACTGCGTCGCGCTCAGGAGTTTATGCGTTAATTGGGAAAACATGGCGTAGTCATCAATGATATTTTTAGAACTAAATTCAGTTTCTAAAAAATGAAACCAGTACTCAGGGTCCTTGAAAATGAAACTGAGTATTGTGATGACCGTTGAAACCAAAATAACGCGTTTAGAATCACTCATGATAGAAAGGAGCAATTGATGCAAATGAAATGCACGATTAAGCGAGGTGAAAAACTTTACCTGAAAACTCCGATGTGGAGCGGAAAAAATTTGACGTACCGGAAAAGATACACGAAGAATGCGTGTATGTCGGGCTTACCAATTTGTAGTAGTCCAGATTACTTTGATAACGTTTCCAAGAATGTTGGATAAAAGGCAGGTTGACTGGAAGATTTATAGCGGTAGCCAAAACGTGTACGGGGCGATCACAATGCACGCACGAACAAAAAACGGAAGTTAATTATTGTCAAGGTCAATGTATTGATGAGGCAAAACAAGCGGTGTTACAAACTCGTATCCATATTGACCAAGAAGAATACGGCGTGTCAGGAGCAGGTCATATCTTTTCTTTCAAAGCTCTAGGGAGTAGAGTTTCAGCGAGCTCCTCCTATCCTCATACGCCAGTTGACGCATTCCACAAACCATTTTAGTCCCCCTTCTTTGTACCCCCTTCAAGGAGTCGCATTTGCCTTTAAACTTTGGAAATGCAACAGGCAGCCCATATTTCAACAGAGGACGAATGTACACAGAGAAAAGTGTCTGGAACATTTGGGGGTAATAGACGCAAAGGAACGCCCATAGCATCCTCGTAGGGCTGCATATTCTCCGACAAGTGTCAGCCTTCGACTTCAAGGAATCCATAACCGGAATCCCTAAGTCTTTTTCGACCGTCATCGCTCTAACAGGCTTACCTCCATTAAGTATTCACCAACAGTGTCATCGGAGTTCATGCTTAAACTTAAACGATGTCACTCCAGAATGCAAACGCGATGAGCACATTTCTCAATCAAAAGAACTTGTCCGTAGCAAGGTCACAGCTACAGGAGGATGGTGCACATGAGAACTCTATCCATCCAGTGAGGTCGAACATTTCACAACAAACAAAACGTACCTGTAATCACGCAACTAAACACACACTCGCGTATTGCTTCTTTGAATTGATCAACTTGTTTCCAACAGGTTTATCCATGAAGCGAATGGACGTATCAATAGTCAATAGTATATTTCGGTACAAAAAGCTGAGAGCTTAAGATAGAACCACAAGATAGTCAGCACAAGGGGTCGGGTGGGGTCAATGAAATTGGGTTTAGGTTACCGAAGTTTCGTAAATGGTGGGATCAGAGGGAGCACAGTGTAGTCAATACAGGGGAGGATGGATTGGCTTCAATTCGTATGTATGTCTGGAAAAGAGAAAATGGGTGCAGCATCGGGAACAAAAAGAAATATGCAAAGTTAAATTCAAATTTTCTGAGGAAGATATAGTTAAGAGTCAAGGCGTTCTTCGAAAATAGCAAGGTAAGGAAAGGTTACAAGGAAAGACGGTAAATCATTCCAGGCAGAAGGAGTGCGGACTGAGAAAAAAAACTTCCGGCAGTTTAACCGACTTGGTAGATGGGCAAACTTTAAGACATGTCCCCGGGTTCGGAAACTAGGGGCCATCGAAAGCAGTCTGAATCACGGGTGTTTGGCATTCTTGAGAATCAGAAAAACCAAAATCAGATCCCCTCGAATGCGTCGGTAACTCATGGGGAACAAATTAAGTGCCTTCAAGCGATTTTCATAGTTCATCGAACTAAGCCCTTTGACGATTATGGTGAATCTCCGTTGAGCTTGTTCCAGGACGTGAATATCGTGCTTTAATCACGGGGACCAGACAGACACGGCGTATTCTTGGTGAGGTCTGACCTACGCGTGAGAAGTGAGGGTTAAGGCTGCGGTCGAAAGAACCAAAGACTCATTTAGAAGGCATACGTTTCGATTCACGACTAAGGGAGCGTATGAACAGTGAGCAGAGCACCCGAGGTCACTTTGAACCGGTATACCGAGGTCTTTCTCTTGCATATTTACCGAAACTTCGGTGCCCCCTAGTTAATACCTAGGTTCACTGGGGTGTCGAATGCGGAGAGATCGGCATTTTCGTGGATTGATTGGTAGCTGGTTCATAATTGCCCAACTATTAAGTGAGTTGAGGTCCATCTGCAATTCGTCACAGTCATTTGGGGAAAAGAGGATTCGCCAGAGTTTGAGATCATCTGCGAACATTAAAAACGGTGAGTTCACACATGCACCAATGTCGTTAATGAACATCGAGAACAAGCGCGGTCCGAGTACAGAACCTTGGAATAATCCGCATTGTATTGAAAAACAATCAGAAAGTGATTGTATGACGCGAACGTGGAGTGTTATGGCGCGGAGAAATACGGCAATCCAAGACAAAAGTGGATTATCGATTTCAAGAAGAGCAAGCTTTTGTAGTAAAATAGCGTGGTTTACGCTATCAAAACCTTTGGAAAGATCCAGGTAGATTGCATCAACACCGTAGCCTGCGTCGATAGCTTTGGTTCAGCTTTCCCTGGCCAAAAGCAGGTTTGTCGTAAAGGATTGTCCGCGACGTAACCCATGTTGTTCGAAAGCGACAGCGTTCTCGTTCTCCATAAAGGTCATCAACTCGTCGGACACGATCGATTCCATGACTTTAGAAAGCACGGGGAGCAGAGTGACTGGGCGGTAATTTGCAGGATCACTGCGATTTTCACCTTTATATATCGGGGTTATGATCCCCTGTTTCCAATCTTCAGGAACATAGGAGATATCGAACAGACGTTGGAAGTACATGGAAAGTGGTTCACAAAGTTGCACAGCAACCGCACGCAATGCTTTCGGTGTAATCCGGTCTACTCCAGGTTATGAATTTTCACGGAGCTGCATGATCTTTTTATATACACGTTCAGCGGTGAACAGAATAGTAGAGAGTCTAGGTGGGGGTGTGGTGATATTTAGCGAAGATGGTTGGCAATTCTGAAATACAGGCATGAAGTGATCCTTCAGTGTATTTGCGGCTTTCATAGAAGTCGATGTGAAGCCGCCTTCAATTTTCAGTGAGAGGATTCCAGTTTTCACTTTCCTTTTGTCATTTATATGATGGTATAGCAGTTTTTGGTTGCTCAGAAACCGTCCAGTTAACTTGTTATGGTAATCCAGCTTATCTTGACGCACTAGAGACGTACAGTGGTTGCGTAATGCCGATATGCTTCCCAATTTCGCGCACACTCTTCCGCTCGGTACTTATTCCAAGCAGCGTTTCTGCAGCAGATCCACTTACGAGTTCCACTATGAATGAAAGTACGTAGGATTCGTCGTTTGTCTGTTTTAAAAGTCGTTGATTGTTGCAGGAGACAGTGCCACTGGGAGACAAATCTGGACCAGGTGAGCTCAGGATCGCCATTTAACATAAAGTTGAAATTGTTAGCAGTGACAATTTCTTGAAACGCCTTGTGGTCCGTAACTACCTGTAACGGGGGTACCTCCTCGTCAAGGAATTCGGCGTAAGAAACGAAAAAAATGTCAGGACGACGTGGTCGCTTTTCCCTGAGGGCGGTTCATAATGAATTTCTTTTACCATCAGTTCTTTGTTAGTCAGCACTAGATCGAATAAAGATGGACAATCGCCACTCCGAAAGCGTGTAGCATCATTAACGTGGTTGTACAAAGGATGACTGCTGAAGAAATCATCCAGATCCGCAGCAAACGTATTTGGGCTGGGTTCGCCGATGACTTCAGTAGAGTTAAAATCCCCCATCAGCAATGCGTGCGAGTGGGGTAGTGATAAGGCGAAGCGAATGGATGCAATGATGACATCATCAATGAGGCGTTGAGTATTTGATGGCCGATATATTACCGCAACAATTGCAGAGTCCCTATTTTTAAGTTGCAAGCGACACCAAAGTGAGTCCACCACGCTAGGTTGCTCTTGCGGGAGAACCTCACAAGAAAGACGTGAATTATAGTATAGAAGAACACTGCTTCGTTTATTTGGACGATCAGTGGACATATCAGTGAGAGCGATTTCGGCATCCGTGATCGAAGAGCTTAGCCACGTTTCGGATACAAGCTATTATGTAAAAATGACGAGCAGCCATGCCTCAAGCGAATTCCTGCAAGTTTGCTGGAGTAAATAACCCTGCGCGTTTTGTGTAGAGACAGTTCAAGCCCGCACGCGTATGGTTAGGACAGCATCATTTATCGAACTGAGAAATCTAGACCGCCGATCCCGTTTTGGATGCGGCCTCTTGTGGAGTTTTTTGTTCGGCGAGTCCGTCGCAACCATATTCGTTTCGGTTTAATGAAGCGGTGGCGTCATCGCGGTTTAATTTTTATTCCCTTCCCAGGGCCGAGCAAGACAACTTCTGCTGAAGCCCAATGCCTTTGTCCGATAACCATTGTTTTCAAAGCGTCATTCACATAATTCAGATGTGGGAAAAGTGACCCTTAAGTATGCGATGACCAGATCCTTTTTAGCGTGGGAGAAGCTGCAAACCTCCAGGGAAGATTGAGGTAGCGGTAATTTTTAACTCATTATGGCTGTGAAAGGCGCACTGTCGCAATCAATGAGTGCTGTTTTTGTTACATCACTATCATTCAGTTCAGGACGCTATGACAAATGTTTTTTTGTACTTCGTGTTTTTTCCTCGTCCTTATCTTGTTTTTTCGCTTGCCTAGCTGCCCATGATATATCGGGGAATATACGGATGGGAAACGAGCTGTTTCAAAGCATGTTAGCGGATATAAGAACGGATTCAACATCTGCTAACGATTTTAACACGATGCGCAACAATCTTGGCTCACCGGCGTGTGCCGATTTCTGGTGTCTTGACAAGTGATCCATGCTAGCCGGGTCTATGTTAAGGCTTAGCTCATGACACAACTTTTTCCATTGTTCCAAATCTTCAGATTGACGCGCTATGAAGCTGGGTGAATCAGTCTCGGGGACATTAGATCAAATCACGGTAAGTGCCTCCGCTCGTGCTACCATCGATACCCGTACTGCGTGCTTGGAATTCTGACTGTGGATTGTGAAAAAATTGCTTGCCTGCTATAAAAAGACCGCTCCATATTTCAGCTGCACCTTATTCTTGAATTTACCGCGGTTGCTTCGGTGATAATACTTTGACTTTGGGACCGGAATAGTCAATTGCCAAGCTGGGGAGAAACGTTTTCAATTCAATCGAAGAATTATTGTGAGTGGTTACATTTTTACTTTTCACACATACTGTAATTTCACGTAGCCTGAACCACCACAATTTGTCGCTATAGCATACTCCCCACTATTTTGATTTTGTAGCATATTATCACATTTTTTCATTAATATGGACAGTATTCCACATGCAGCACCTATCCCAGCAGATATTGGTCATTTATCACTTCCTGAGTTTGGCGTAGCAAACCCTAGATTATGGTTCGCTCAAGTAGAAGCTATTTTCGAAACTCGACGCATTACTAGCCGAAAAGCAATGTACTGTTACGTCATATGAAGTTTACCACACACAGTCGCATCCGAAGTTGCTGATATCATATACTACAGATCTGCTGATAAACCGTATGATGTACTGAAATCAGCTTCGATATCGCGTATAGCAGCATCTGATGCGAAAAACTTACGCAAATTACTCTCGGGTTTTGAACTAGGTGACAATACAACATCGCAATTTCTTCGCCGAATGATCGAGTTACAAGGTACAACAACAGTTGGCGAACTGATTTCAAAAGAATTGTGTCTGCAAAGACTACCCAGCGATGTTTGAAAAGCACTTTTGGTGGTAGAAGATTACAAGTTAGATAAGCTTGCTGCCATCGCTCATCGAGTGTATAAAAATCATAAGTCAATCATTGCAGTAGTACAATCGCCACATAAATCATCTCCTTTCAACTTTAAAATCAGAGATCTCCGAGTTGAACTCGCGACTCGACGATCTTTGCATGCAAATAAATAATTCACGAAATGATCGATCTCGGTCATCACAGATACACAGTCCGAATGGACGATATTCACAGAGTCGGAGTTAAGAGTCAGGTCTTCGCTATTACCAACGCAGATTCGGTGAACGCGCCGACAAATGCACCAGACCCTGCAGTTTTGTTTCCAAATCTAACGAGCAGGGAAAACGATTATGCCAGGCAGTCGGAACGGATGCACTGCCTGGCAACAAGGTTAGCCGTCTCTTCTATATCTCTGACAACACAACGAAATTGCGTTTCCTGGTAGACACCGGTGCGGAACTCAGCGTCATCCCACCTAATGAAACCGAACGCGAGTGTCCGTCGGGATTGACATTTCAGGTGGCCAACGCTACTCGGATAGCCAATTATGGTCATCGGTCCCTCGCGGTAGACCTGGGCTTGCGAAGATAGTTCCACTAGGTGTTCACAATTGCAGACGTTAAAACTCCGATTTTGGGTGCAGATTTTTTGTCTAATTTCAACCTCCCGGTGGACCTAAGCCAACGAAGGCTTATTGATAACACCACGAAGTTAAATTCAATGAGCGAATACCATTACACACCCATGCAGTCTATTCGAGTTTTAACTACACTTGTCACCCAGCCTTGTGAGGAACTCATAGTCCAGTTTCCGGATATCCTCAAACCATAGTCATTCACAAATGTGGTCAAACACCAGTTCGAACACCACATTGTCACTCGTAGCCATCCAGTGTTTGCCAAACCACGTAGACCAGCTCCAAACAAACTGACGATCGCCAAACAAGAGTTTGAACATATCTTGGAGCTAAGAATCATCCGCCCATCGACCTCACCATGGGCTTTTCCACTACATATGTTTGAAAAAAGTACCGAATATACTTGGCGCCCATGCGGAGATTACAGGGCACTTAATCGCATTACGGTACCAGACCGTTACCCCATTCCACACATCCACGATTTTAAGGCGTTTTTAAACAGAAAAACCGTGTTCTGAAAGCTTGACCTAGTACGCGCCTATCAACAAATCCTAGTTGCGAAGGAAGATATCCCTGAAACGGCTGTCACGACACCATTTGGCCTATATGAATTCGTACGAATGCCATTTGGCCTCCGAAATGCCGCACAAACTTTCCAGCGTTTTATGGATCAAGTATTTGAGTGATTGCCCTTCATATACGTTCATATTGATGATGTGCTAATTGCTAGCAACACATCGACAGAACATGTTGAGCATCTTCCAGAGGTTTTTCAGCGCCTATCTCCGTATGGTATTGTCGTGAATCCAGATGAATGCATCTTCCATGTGGAAACACTAGACTTTCTCGGTCACCGCATCGAATCCACCGGAATTAAACCCGTCGAACAGAAAGTCTCTGCCATCTGTGATTATCCATGCCCGAATTCAATCCGCCAGCTGCGTCGATTTCTGGGCCTAGTCAACTACTACAGATGATTCATTCCCCATTGCGCGAAGTTAGCTCAACCGCTTACAGATTTACTTTGCTGTAAAGAAAGAAATTTTTCAATGAATCCACAAGCGATCGAAGCTTTTGACGCGCTTAAATCCGCCCTTGAGCAGCCGACAACTCTGACTTATATATCAGCTGAGACAGATGTTCGCTTATCGCTTGTTACCGAGGCATCAAACGAAGCGGTAGGCGCAGTACTCCAGCAAGAGGTCGATAACACGATTGGACCCCTAGCCTTCTTCTTACGCCGAATGCAGCCAGCGCAGACACGATATAGTACCTTTAGTCGAGAGCTCCTCGCTGTGTATTATTTCATTCGCCATTTCCGGCATTCACTCGAAGGTCGCAGTTTCACGGTTTACACCGACCACAAACCGTTAACGTTTGCTCTTTCTGTAACTTCGGATCGATATTCTCCTCGCGAAATACGTCACTGGGATTATATCTCGCAATTCACGAGCGACATTCGATATCTTTCCGGCCCATCGAACACTGTTGCAGAAACATTCTCTCGGATTCAGTTAAGTGCTATCGATCTACCTGGAATCCACCTTGAGCAATTGGTACGATCGAAGCAAAATGACCCAGTAATAAACCGGTACATAACTTCCCAATCAGGTAAAATTCGCCGTATTTCGATTCCTAAATCCAATTTTTATTTGGTTTGTGACATGTCTACTGATGAAGCCCGTCCGATTGTTTCATCAAATTTGAGACGTACCGTATTCGAGCATTTGCACGGTTTATCACATCTCGGAATAAAAACTACTCAAAAGCTGATTAGCTCTCGTTATCTTTGGTCCGACAGATATGCTTCCGAAGTCAACAAAGCAAAATCCAACGTCACACCATAAGTTTCCCTGGTGTATTTTAACCTGTCACGGAGCGCTTTCAGCACGTTCACGTGGATCTCGTTAGTCCATTAGCGGTCTCTAACGGTTGCACTTATATATTGACCTGCGTCGACCGTTTTACCCGTTGGCCATTGGCTGTAGCCATACAGAATATCAGTGCAGAAACGGTTGCGAAAGCTTTCGTTCAACATTGGATCAGAAACTTTGGTGTACCGAACACTATTACCACTGACAAAGGTTCTCAATTTCAGTCAACGCTTTTCCGGGAATTAAATAGAACACTCAGTACAAAGCACGTACAGACCACAGCCTACCATCCTTATTTAAATGGCTTAGTCGAAAGATTTCACCAGCAATTCAAAGCCGCAATCATGAGTCACGGGAATTCAGAACGTTGGTCCGAGTCATTGCCTTTGGTGCTTCTTGGTATTCGTACAACCGTGAAAGAAGACCTGGGTTGCTCAGCTGCTGAGATGGTGTACGGGAGTACACTTAACCTAACCTACAAATTTCTGACATCTTCCGATTCACCAAATGATCTTACAGCTCCAGAATATGACAGTCGACTTCGAAGCTTCATGAAATCATTACGAGCTATCCCAACTAGTCAACAAGCTCAACCGTTTTATATCACGGCAGACTTGTCTACCTGCGACTTTGTGTTTGTGCGCACCGATCATGTACGTCGACCACTTTAACCACCGTATACTGGCCCGTACAAGGTGCTCAGCAGGCATTTCAAGTATTTCGTAATTGACCGGAATAGATCAAGAGAAACTGTCAGTATCGATCGTTCGAAAGTAGCCTACGTCGAACCGGCACCGGAGGCGAAAGAAAATACCCCGAACGTTGTTACTCAAGATTTTGTTACTTCCTCCCCCAAACGCCTTTTATCCCCGTGTATCGAACATACTGACCCTAACAGCAAACCCGATCTGGTCGTAGAGTCTATTTTCCATCAAAGTTGGATGACTTCATAGCTCAACGATTTCTTCGAGAGCCTTCTATAGGCCCGACGCTCTAGGGGGGAGTACTATGGCATTTTTCTGTACACGTTTTCGTTTGTATCAATCAATATGCACTTTTGAATTTTACCCGGATTTTACGAATATAAATTTTCGTCTGCTCGGAGTTGCTTTTGTCATCCCCTCTGATACCCGTACTGCGTGCTTGGAATTCTGACTGTGGATTGTAGAAAGATTGCTTGCCTGCTATAAAAAGACAGCTCCATATTTCAGACGCACATAATTCTTGAATTTGTCGCGGTTGCTCCGGTGCTAATACTTCGGCGTCTGGACCGGTGAAGTCAATTGACAAGCCGGTAAGAATCGTTTTCAATTTAATCGAAGAATTATTGTGAGTGGTTATCTTTTTCAATTTTTACACACATACTGTACATTTACGTAGCCTGAACCGGCACAATATTAGTACACGCGCTACAAAACCAAGGTTTTGTGGAAATAGAGCTATGTTCAGCCGCAACCGTTGAGGTTTAACCTGAGCAGCGTGAATGATACCATACGAAAAGTTTGTGCATTCTATTCCTTCGAGAACAGTAGTCGAACTCATAGGATTCAACCGTAGGACGGCTTTTACCGGTTGTTTTACACTCACAGGATTCTCGAGTACTCTTAGCGCTAGAACAAAGTTTTGTTTTTGATTTAACAACAACCATGATGACAAAAGCAGAATAAAATAGAAACCATTGCAGATAAAACATAAGAAGCTTGGGAAATAGGTGACCTCGCAGTTTTGAAAATAATAGAGCAACGTGGGTCTGAGGTAATAAAAACTGATGGGCCATGCAGTAGAGCGAAATTGATCGAGAAATCGAATATACAACTGAAGAAAGAAACTAGGAAATGGGTCGATTGTTCGACTAGGTGAAGAAAGTCTACAAATGCGCCAGTGGTATCAGCACGTTCACGAAGTGTGTCCAACTTACACATGACGTCGAGTGAAGTCTGCTGATAGAGATGAGGAAGTTTGGGAGCCTTTTAGTTCATTAAAATCGATTCCGTTAGTAAACTGTGAGGTAATAAAAATATGTAGGTCGAAACTCTCACAGTGCCTGTAAACATAAAAAGGGACTGATTTAGGAATCAAAGTGAGGCTAAGAAGCGTTGAGACGTGCGCAACGAGTTTCACTGCCTAGATTGAAACGTGGTAAATATAAAAACATAGAGGATCGATGACAAAGAAAACGAAACTTCGGGCCCAGATACCGTGGAAATGTAGCAACGCCTATCATCGGATAACCTTGGAAGGTCGGCGCGGAATAGTTGGTCTTCAGATGCTTCAAAAGAAAAAGCAATGCAAGCATCTGACTGGCGATTTCAAATGGGATACTCAATGTGCCGAAGCTGCAAACAAGGCTCGCAGAGAATTGTTCGCTCAGCGTTATCTTGCCGAAAACCTTCAATCTTCATTCCCTTATACAAAGTAGTCGTGCGGCCTCACTTGGAATACTGCGTTTAATCCTGAGCACCGTACTTGGGAAAGGATATAGCATGTCTCGAAAGGGTCCAGAGCCTTGCGACTAGGATGGTTAAGCGTCAGGCAGGTAAAACCTATGAGGCTGGACTCAAGGACCTCGGTTTGTTCTCACTAAAAAGACGGCGGTTGCGAGGTGACCTAATAGAAACTTTCAAGATTCTAAAGGGTCATACGGGTAATAATATTACCGAAATCCTTAAACTTGCCCCTAAAGCAGCCTCAAGGGGAAATTCCATGAAACTTCTTAAGAGTAGGCCCATGTTGCTGGCACGTGAACACCTTTTCAGCAACCGTGTGGTCAACTTCTGGAACAAGCTCCCAGATTGTATAGTAAGCCTCCCAAATGTGTTGAGCTTTAAAAGGGAACTAGATGTTATTGGTCTATCGTATTTCCGCATATTGTCTAATAAAAAAACTTTATAAAAAACGTATTTTTACTTTTTTATCTTATCTGTCCAGGCCTGTACAACCTGACAGCAAATTAGCTGACATGCATTCTATGATTGTGTTTCACTTTACCTCAACTAGGCTAGTGATTTCATACACCACACATTGTTCACGCATATTATTGCATTGTTTTCTGAATAGCTGACCTCTCACCGTGCTGGTAAAGAGAAACCCTACACTACTTCCCAGATATTCGGAAAGAAGAACGTGTGAAAAGTACGAACAGTATGCTCGATATCGAAGTGCCAAGTGCTCAACCGCGTACCGTCAAAGGAAATCTGGGCGTGTGATTGGCTTCAAGCCATCTTCAGGCCTGTGCAACTTGAACTTAAACTTGACTCACTTGGCTACAATGACCTCGAAAGAGCTTCATCGAACGTCTTTCGTGGATCTCCGTTGAACAGTACCTCACCCTCGATCGGAATCAGCCTAACCGCTACGTCCAATTTCGGGTCCTCGGTGAAGCAACAGCGGAAAACCTCGCCGAAACATCTCTCGCCAATCTTTTTGATACATTTTCGTTGGCTTCTTGAGATGAAAACAATGGTGAAGGAGCAATCGATTGGAATATGTTTGGGACCGATCGTGTATTCATAATGCAATGAAATTTGAGTGCACTCGGTTATAGTAGTTTTTAGGTAACGTTTCACTTCTGAAACAGAATCTCCGTCCTGATAGTCAGGACAGGGAAAATGAAAAAGTAGTATTCAACCCACCAACACTGCTCTGGACCGTGGTCAGCACAATTTAAGGTTCATGCGGCCCATCAATGGCTTACATGGATATGCGCTGACTGCATTAAGTCCATGGAAACTTTGGTTGAGGAGCGTAAGCGTCTTGAGGAACGTAAGCGTTCTCCTCCACGTCCGCCTCCAAAACCCAGAACCTTTGCCGAAGTAGCTAGGTCAGTTGTCCCGTCTACCTCCAGCCAGCATACCACTCCATTGAGACCACTAAAGACGAAATTATCGTCATTCTCCTGCCTTCCAAAGGCCCCCTGGAAAAAAGTTGAAGAAAATCGGGGTGTTCAAACTGGCCCGACTAAGGATTTTCGCGCTCTTGCCCGGGTAGTCCACAATTTATGAAAAGTGGTTGCTGAGCTGCAAGCCAGAAACCAAGAAAGCTCAACACGGGCTACAAATGTCCTAATCCGAACGCAGGTTGAGACTTTCATCAGAGAATCAAAGGCTCGTAAGAGAAGTGATCGGAGAACGGTTATCGACCTATTCCGTGCTTTAGGCATGCCCGACTACTCCGCTAAAGTGAGTTCACAGGACCGTGAAATGGAGAGGTGGCCCAAATGAAGCATCTACCAGATCGCCGCGGCAAATTGTAGTCGAGTTCACGAAGCAATGTGACCGCGACTACTTCCTTTCGAAAGCAGAAAAAATTAACTGCGTTGGGGAAATGCATAGTGCAACCTGACACCCCACCACACATGAAAACTTCTAGCCCAATTAGAGCTAAAACGTCGAAGTTTGCTATTAATCGTAGATCACCATATTCGCTCCTGAGGCACAACTTAGAAAATGACAACAGTGTGGCGATGACGCTAACACAGGAGAATTATACTCCAACATTGAAGAGCGCCACGGTCGCGCTACGTCTATTAGAGGATAAATCGTGGATAAGTTGTAGTAACACAGACCACGAAGATGAAACTGGATGCCGGGAGTTGTCGTCTGTTTCACATACGAATGATGTATCTCTTGATGAAATTCAGCGTTCAAAAACACGAAGCAGCCTCGGGCATTACGCTCGAGGATAAAGAGCTCGTAGGTAGCCCTAACACGGGTAGTCTGGCCACATATGATAGTGCTTCTCTGTTCTATGCAAACGCTTTTAGCATTTGAAATAAATGGTTGTCTCACAATGACCACATACTAGATTTATTCGCGGATAGCTTTAGCGCCGTAAAAAGCGATCGACCACTGGGTAAGCTAGCAAAAGTGGCGTTTCTCCATATAAATAATGCTATTCCCTTCGAGAAAAGTATTTCTCTTTCTACAACAAATGTGCAGATAACATCTGCCTTGCTCATGCATGGGTGCACGCGTATAGTTGTGAGCTGCGTCTACCGTAGTCCGAGCACTAGTTTGGACGAAGATGCTATTTCGCAAATAAGGTTTACGTCTCTTTTAGCCGTAGCACCATGTTTTGTAATCTTCCGCGATTTTAATCTACCCGAAATAAACTGGGAGTACCAAACCTCACATGCCCCAGGAAACGCGAACGATTTTCTGGACTAGCTACACTCCCATGCACTTTACCAACACGTAAACGAACCAACTAGATTCCGAAAGTGTCAGTCTCCGTCTATTCTCGACCTAATCATTTCAACTCCTGAATGCGGCATACAAAATTTGGTCCTACTGCCACCACTAGGAAAGAGCTTCCATGTAGTGTTAGCCTGCGAGTTACTTCTGTCATTTGGTAAACCCCCACTTGAGGTGTCTCGAAGCTTCCATAGGATTGACCCTGCTTCCCTATTACAGGCAGCAGCGCTACTCCCATGGCAAAACATTGACGATGTAGATGGGATGTGAGGGTAAATCAAGAAAAACATCCTTCAACTTCAGGATCGATTCGCTCCTCTATTACCCGTTCGCAAAAATGGTAAACCTGAAAGGTGGTCAGCCTTAGTTTCCCGCAGCGTACGTCACCGCGACGCAAAATGGAGGCCTTATAAGCTCACTCTCTCATGTGGGACTTGAACCCGTTACAAAGAAGCGCGAAACATAGCTGTTTCCAAGATACGTGCGCAAAGATTTCTTTCGAAATGAGACTCGCTCAAGAGGCCCATACTCATCCTGAAAGTTACTACAGCTACTTTTAATCTAAAGGGTCAACACTAAGAGGATGGATGATGGCATAGCTGTAGACGTCTTCTATCTCGACTTTAGTAAGGCTTTTGATTCAGTCAACCATAGGCTCTTGCATCTTAAACTCTCAGCCATAGGAGTATCAGAGAAAATTTGGGCTGGATTTCAGCATTCCTTAGCGACCGTTTTTTTACTGTAAGGGTAGATGATACTCCGCAAGTGCGCATGTAACGTGCGGGGTTCCCCAGGGCTCAGTCTTGGGGCCGTTGCTGTTCCTCATCTTCATTGATCATCTAGCTAACTAACTGCGCTCAACCTGTTAAAATATTTGCTGACGACGTTGAAATTGTCGGTAGGTCGGATATTTTCGATCTGATAAGTGACGTGGAAGCTGTAACATCATGAGCTGGTAAGTGGGACCTTCCCCTCAACTGAGATAAGAGTCACTTGCTGTCTACACTGGCAGGCAACATGATTTTGTCTACGCTCTCCGCTCACACGGAGTTCTGTAGGGTAAATTCTACTATGTACATAGGAATCGTAGTCTCCACAAACTTTAAGTGGGCTGATCAATGTGCTGATGCAGCTCAGACGGCCAGGAGGGAACACTTCCGACTACGTTCAGCCCTCACTTGCAGAAAAGCTGAGGTGCTATTGCCCCTCTACAAGGCAATAGTAGGGCCACATTTAGAATACTGTATCCAGGCTTGAGAGCTGTATTACCAGAAGGATATAGTGCAGCTAGAAAAAGGACAGAAGCTAACCACTCACATGATCAAGGGGTAAGCGTACACCAAATACGGAAATCGTCTAATAGCACTAGGACTTTTCTCACTTAGGACGAGGCAACCTAGGAAGGATGTTATAGAGACCTTTAAGGTTGTCAAAGGATTGAGTTGTTTCGAATTTGATGACTTCTTACGGTTCTCTTCTTTGGTTGGCACACGAGGGCACAGTCTTAAGCTCAGTAAACAGCACACCAGGCTCGAATCCCGAACGCACTTCGTTAGCATCCGTATGGTGAACGCGTGAAACTCACTTCTTGCAGAACTAATGATGGCAACTTGAGTAATTGCATTCGAACATGGGTTGAACAAACGGTGGCAGGTGCTCTTCCCAGAGCATTACACTTGAGGCTATTTATGATCAAAAACCACAAAAATATTCGGAAAATATTTTGAAACACAGAAAAAAAAGAGTTTATTTTTTTATTTTTTAGTATTTATTGAAAATAACTGCTTTCCATCGTCTTTTCATTCGATTGGACATGCAACATGCATTAACTTTCTCACATTTCGGTGATGAGACTTCTCTCATCTTTCATTCACAGATAATGACGCCTGTGTTACTTACGAATCAATCCTATTAGTGGTGCGTGTTTCCAGCACACCTCCTAAAGAATCTAGGCACTCGTTTCGACTTGGTCGACTATCGCCCTGTGATACTGATGCTGATAATGATACCAATTTTCACACGTTCTTGTTTGCGAATATCTGGAATGTGAGATTGGTTTTCTCTTCACTAGCACGGTGAGAGGTCAGCTATTCAGGAAACAATGCAATATTATGCGTGAACAATGTGTGGTGTTCAAGTTCAAGTTCAAGTTCAAGTTGCACTAGCCTAGTCATATACCGCATGTGGGCTAATTTGCTGCCAGGTTTCCTAGGCCTAGACATATATGATAAAAATGTAAAAATACGTTTTTTTATTTCATATTAGACAATGTGCAGAAATATAATAGACCATTTACCGTCTAATTCTCTTTTAAAGCTCAACACATTTGGGAGGCCTACTATACTATCTGAAGGCTTGTTCCAGAAGTTGACCAAACGGTTGCTGAAAAGTGCTCATGTAGTAGACCAGGTTACTACAATAATGTCCCCGAGAACGTTAGAGAAATGGCACAGGGAATAAAAGGTTTATCGCGGTAGCCAAAACGTGTACAGAGCGTTTACAACGCACACACGAACGAACGAATTTTATATTGTCAACGTCGATGTTTTGATAAGGAAAAACATGCGGTGTTACACAACCCCCCTCCAAAAAGTCTGGTCAGCGAAGACTTCTGATGGGATTTGCCAGTAGCGTGGGGCATGCATGTGTCAAGTTACCCCGGGTAGGAACGTAGTCTCTCAGCAATCAGTCACCTAGAAGTCAGCCAGGGCGCTTGGTCTGCGTGGGTCAATCTTCGGTGGTTTGAGAGTAGAATGTACGGTGAACCGATCAGGACTAAGCCAAGTAGCGTCTCACATGTGAGTGAACGTACTGCCGAGCTGCGTCACATGGAGTGAACAGCTGCTATCGGGATTTTCCCGTTTGACGTGGTTTTAGTATGAACCCAATTTCAGCAGAAACAGGCGCATTTGTTGGCTTGACAACAAGAACTAGAAGCTTCGAAAAAACACAGTCCCTGCTCAGAAGTTCCTGGTAAATGTCCGCACCAGAAGATTCGGTTGTTGCGTCAATCCGGGCTGGTTAGTACCTTGTGAGATATGAGAGGCGTGTTGGAACAATTGTGCTCGTGTTGGTGGTTAGGGCTACCGTGTGAGTTGAGGGCAAGCGTAGGTGGACCAGGAAGGGTGCGTGATTCGGTGGCATCAGCGGCGGGCGTGCGTATCTGAGGGGAGAAATAATAAAAACTCCCTGGTGCATGGGTTAAGTGCCACAACCGAGTGATTAGAATGAGGTACGAAATAATGAACGCGTGTTTGCCAAAAGATATGAAAGTATTAACTATTTGCAACAAAATTAGCGAATCGATCGAGTTGCCGTTTGGCACGTTTTGTTCCTGTAGTGGCCGGCTCTGGTTAAGCTGTGGCTAAAGGAGCGGTAATGAGCAGTGGTGCCGGGGTTGGCGTTGGGTCATGTGGGATAACTTCATCGTCCATGAAAACCGGTTTGACTCCGAATTACTCTGAACGTTCCAGTTTGAGGAGGGTGAAGAGGATGATTCACCGTGTCATTCCGGAGAAAAACATGTGGACAATCAGCCAACTCCTTTGGGACATGTGATGATTTGGCCTGGGCGAAAACGACGCATGTAATGGTTCAAGCGCGCCACGTAATCACCGTAGGCGAAGGGTGATTGTTTGTGTGGGGCGACATACTCGCCAGGTGGAGCGATGGCGCAACCATATGTCAATTTTGCTACGGTAGATTGCAGAAAGGTTTGAAAGGTTGACCTTAAACCTAGGGGGACGATCGGTAGGACTTCGGTCCAGTCAATACCTCAATGCGCCATCAATGCCGCCTTGAGCTGTCAGTGCAACCTTACGACCATCCCGTTCGCCGCGGGGTTGTAAGCTGTGGTTTGATGATGCTGGCAACCCAGAGTAGCTAACAATTAACTGAAGGCACCATCAAAATGGAAACCTCGGTCCGTAGTGAGAATAACCGGACAACCGAACTGTGCCACCCAACGCTCGAAAAAGGCATGTGCAACTGTTTCGGAAGAGCAGTTGTGATGTGGGATGGCCTCATGCCTTCTGGTGAAACGGTAAATCATCGTGATGATATATATGTGGCCACGAGAAGCGGGCAATGGGCCGACTAAGTTCACGTGTATGTGTGAGTAGCGCTCATCAGGTTCGATAAAATTTCACAATGGACTCTTTGTGTGTCGATGGATTTTCGTGAGGAGACATGCACGAATCGCTTCGGCCCAACTTCAATATCCTTACTAGCTTTTGGCCTAATAAATCGAGCCGTTATCATTTTAACACTGGCACGAATGCCAGGGTGGGAGAAATTGTGTAATCCCTCAAAAACGCGCCGCCTGAATGCAGATGGAATCAGTGGTCGGGGTGTGGTTTGTGAAACGTCGCACAGGATATCGCCTGAGCCGACAGGCAAGGGTAAAAGTCTAATGTCAAGGGGAGTGGAGTTCCTGAGTTGTGCTGTTTTAGTGTCAGCAGCTTGCGCTGCGGCGATTTATCAGAGCTCGGTGGAGGACGGCAACTCCACTACATTTATTCGAGAGAGTGCATACGCGACCGGGTTTTGGGCACCTGCGATATGCTGTATGTCAGTCGTGAATTGACTGACAAAATACAGGTGCCGCGTCTTTTTAAGAGAATATCGCTCTGATGACTTGCTGAGCGAGTGGATGAGGGGCTTATGATCAGTAAACACTGCGAACTGTCTGCCCTCCAGGAAATGGCGGAAATGTTCAATTCTAAGGTAGATAGCCAAAAGTTCTCTACCGAACGTGCTACATCGGGTCTCTGCGGGCTGGAGCCGCTTGAAAAAGAACGATATAAGGAACCGTGACCCATCAACGAATTGTTGAAGTACCGCCCCCACTGCTTCAAAAGATGGGTCCGTAAATAGGGACAGCGAGGCGTCTGGCCTGTAGTGGCTAAGTGATTTGATGTTTGTTATGTGTGACTTTGACCAAGTGAAAGCCGATTCGGCTTCTTCCGTAAGAAGAAATATATTCGCACTACCACAGAGCAAATAACTTAAGGGCTGGGAGATCCGTGCGCACTGTGGGATGAATCTGTGGTGAAAGTTTAACAGTCCCAGAAAACGCCGGAGCTTCTTAAACGTTGTTGGCTCTGAGGAGTTAAGAATGGCGTCCGTGTTTTCATCCAGTGGCCGAATACCCGAAGCTGAAAGTCGATGACCCAGGAAATCGATCTGAGTCTGGCAAAAACTGCACTTAGACGCATTGATCGTTATCCCATGACTGGACAAACGATCAAAAAGTGCCGTTAGGTGACGAATGTGGTCCTTCTTGGATGCACTAGCAATCGGTTCATCGTCGAGATATACGTGAGCGCAATCCAGACTTCTATAAACCTGGTCCATGGATCGCTGGAACGTTTGAGCGGCATTACACAAACCAAACGGCATACGAACAAATTCGTAAAGTCCGAACGGTGTGGTGACTGCCTTCTTTGGGATGTCCGCTTCCGCGACCGGTATTTGGTTATACGCTCGAACCAGTTCTACTTTTCTAAAAATAGTACACCCATGGATATTGGCAGCCAGGTCTTGAATATGTGGAATCGGGTACCTATCGGGTACCGTCGCTTTATTCAACCTGTGGTAATCACCACTGGGGTGCCAATCGTTTGGGTTTTGCTTCGGTGCCATGTGCAGAGGAGATCACCAAGGGCTACTAGATGGCCATACAATACCTAATTGCAGCATGTGCTGGAATTCTTCGCGTGCAATCTGCAACTTCCCTGGCGGTAGTCGCCTCGGTCTTCCGTATACTGGAGGACCACTGGTGGCGATGTGGTGCTCTACTGGTGTAGTAACCGCCGGTAGTGCAGTCGATGATGATTGGATTAATTTAGGATATTTCGGGAACAAAGTGGCATAGCAGGGTTCTACTTCGCCAAAATGTAGCACAGGAGAAATCATTGCATCTCTGCTCGGGGTACCAAGAGCTTTAAGACGAGTAGTCCCATCTATCAGCTGCGAGCGGCGAGAATCGACAAGAATGTCGAACGAGTGCAAGAAATCAACGCCCAGGATCGCAAATGGAACCGCAGCGATTGTAAAAATCCAGCGGAATTCACGACGTAAACCTAAATCAAGGGTCAAGGAGCGTTGACCGTAGGTTGTTATAAGAGATCCGTTAGCTGCCTTTAAGTGTTGGCTCATCGGATTGGACGTTGCGCAGTGTCTACTGGCAGTACACTGATTTCGGCACCAGTGTCTACCAGAAAACGTTGTCCTGTGGATTTATCCTTTATAAAGAAGAGACGACTTAAACTCTTCGTGCCCAAGACAGAAGTCGTCGTTGGGGGCCGGACCGAGTATTTCGCTGGCGATGTGCGATAAGCGCAAGGTTTAATGCAACGCCGCGCATTATCGCGGTACTTCCGATGGATCCAGCAGACGGGTGATAGAGTGTGACTACTCGAGCGTTGGCGGGATGGGATACGTGATCGTGACTTACTGTTGAGTGTGAGGTTTCGAACCTCATTGCGTAAAGTTGCAACCTCAGACAGTAGATCCGTATTGCTGCCTTTCGCTGGAATACCCTGTGTGCGTGATATTCCTGCGGTTACTGTGGAAACATGGGCATCTGGATAGGGACGGATACATTCAGCGATGTTGTCCGCCATTTCCGCAAGCTCAGATACCGGAGTGCTTTTCGCAGCAACCAAGATGGGTTGCACGCACTCAGGTAAGCGCTGGAGCCAAGTTCCTTTAGTAAGGACTCGTCCATGTGCGATGACCCTAGCAGGCGGCGCATCTCCATTAGTATGGTAGATGGCTTTTTGTTGGCAATTTCTAAGTTGCCGAACAACTGCTGCAGCCTAGATCGTTCAGACGGAACCGTGCGAGAAATCACGGCTTGTTTGACGATACGGTAGCGGTCACCTATGGGTGCAGTCAGGACTGCGTCGCGTACCTGTAATAACACATCCGCGGGGAGTTTCTGCGTTAATTGTGAAAACATGGCGTAGTCATCAATTATATTTTTAGAACTAAATTCAGTTTCTAAAAAATGAAACCAATACTCAGGGTCCTGGAAAATAAAACTGGGTATTGTGATGACCGTCGAAACCAAAATAACGCGTTTGGAATCACTCATGATAAACAGGAGCAATTGATGCAAATAAAATGCACGATTAAACGAGGTAAAAAAAATTACCTGAAAACTCCGTTGTGAAGGGGAAAAAGTTTGAAGTACCGGAAAAGATACACGAAGAATGCGTGTATGTCGGGCTCACCAATTTGTAGTACACGAAGGATTAGTGCATCACGACGGGATCACTAATTGTAGTACACAAAGGATTCGTGCATCACGTCGGGCTCACCAATTTGTAGTAGACCAGAATACACTGATAATGTCCCCAAGAACATTGGAGAAAAGGCACAGGAGATGAAAGGTTTATCGCCGTAGCCAAAACCTTTTACAGATCGTTTACGATGCACACACGAACGAACGGAAGTTATATTGTCTGGGTCAATGTTTTGATGAGGATAAACAAGCGGTGCTACACTCACGTGCCAGCAGTTCAGTTCAGTTCAGTTCAGTTTGCTCAGAACAGTATGTGGCTAACGAGCCAATCGACCGTTTAGAATTTCTTCTGGTGGAAAGCTGCAGAGAAGCTCCCACCACTGCCAAAACGTTTATTCCATTTGTCTACTTGAAATCTTCGACGATCGCGACGCCAAGAGATTTTCCAAGTTGTATTTAGAAAGCACCGCGTTATAGCCGATTTTGGAAAAAGAAAAAGCAGTTACTGTTAACCAGCACGGTAAGAGGTCAGCTAAAGTAGCATCGTGTATGATAAATAAGAACACAGAGAACTCTAGCCCTTACTTTATTTACAGATAACGCTAAAAGATGAAATACCTAAGCTTGTATAGCAATTGAGGAGAGTATCCATGAAAAAACTTAACCCAATTGCGGTCCAAACCCTGCTTTAAACGTACGGTTTTTCTCGCTGACCCCCAAACATGCGAGTTGCGAGGCGCTGTACGCTTTCAAGTCGAAGGATGTCCTTTTTGTAGTGAGTACACCACACCTGAACACAGTAATCGAGATGCGGCCGAACTACTTCTTTGTACAGCGGCAGGAATACATCGGATGTTCTGCTCGATAGCACTGATAATAATAATAATATATTCTTGGACATCCAAGGCATGCAATACATTATCAGTTTATCACAATTTGAACAGCAAAAGAAAATAGTACAGTGCAAGTGACCGAAGTGAGCGGGATTTTTAAACATTTTTCCGTTCAATAAGGAAAATGGATATACAGTGGGTGAGAAAAAATTTGCAATGTCTAATAGAAATAAAATTTCATTTGAATTATGTCAAGATTTACAAACGGCAAGGATGCAAGTAACAAATGGAGAAAAAAAATGGGATGTCATTATGGAAAAAGTGGTGTGAATTGTAATGAAGGTGTCATAAAAATTGATAAATAAATTATATATGCATCAATTCGTGTTTTTACGGAAAGTTTGGTTGAGAAGATTGAAAAAGAAACATAAATCCATCGGAATAAGAAAATCTAAAAATTGTGGGGGATGAGATTTGGTGTGGCTAATAGCAGGGAGTAGGCAGTAGCGTGCTGTGCTCCAATACTCTTGAAGAATTGTCGACGAATCGAACGGAAATTTGTTCACTAGCCGGATTTTCGTTATCCACAGGAGAATGAATCGCATACGGAACAAATCTCGGGCGGATAGATTTGGAGTCAATTACAGTGATTGTTCGTTATTCGAAGACACTGGAATATAATGAAAGATTTTCTCTTCACCAGCCGAAAAAGTACCTTGCGTGCACGCTGAGCCGCGGCAGCACATTGGTCTTCCCATTTGAAGGCAGTCCTAAGCAGTACGCCTAAATACTTAACACACAGGGTGGCGTTAACACAGAGAATTCCCTGCCACCTGGACCGAAATCTTATCAACCAGTGTTCCCTGTTGTGGATATCATCCTTGGTCTGACAAAGCTTCTGTGTCAGTAGCGGAACGTTACCCGAAAACAACTCTAACCGATTGCACTCAAATTTCCTTGCATTCTGTCCCAAACATATTCCAATTGATTGCTGACTCCTACGAGCCCTGTGTTCGGAAATTGGCCAGTGAGTTGAAGAGAAAAGCGGAATATGAAACCATATGGGTGAACTCTTGCATCTTTAACCTCTGTTGCAAGCAGCCCGGCGTTATACCGAGTGATCTGGTGGTGAAACCTCCGGATAATTCTCGTGAATCGACAAAGGCTGCCGCTAGTGCATCTAGAGTGTTTTTGAAACAAACGATCTACCGGGTCAATGAAACCCTATTCGATGCTCGATCAAGAACCTCGAGAATGATGTCCCAAATGCGAGTTGAATTATCCGAAGCGGAATTCTGCTGAATTTTCTGCAAAACACACCGGAGGTTTTAGCCACACAAACAAAGCGAATGGAAGAATGACAAAAACGTATGTTTAACAAGTTATTCGAGTTTAATAATGAACGTTTATCAGATAAATCTGATAAATCATTATCTAGCAACCAGTATTCTAGTGTATTGAATTAATCTAATCGAGAACTATCGCAAGCTGAACAAACATTAATAATAATGATAATATATTCTTGGTAAACCAAGATATGCAAAACATAATCAGGTTATCGATGTTTACAAAATAAATGAATTGTAAACTTGATTGTATTTCCCACGTTCTGATAAATATTGTTATGAATTTTTGCTATTCCTTGATTTTGCAGTAAAATAGAATAACTATTTTACTTTATTATTCATATTTTTCTGATTTATTACGCTAGTAATAAAATCAGCTTGTATTTTTTCCACTAACTATCATTGCTCACCATTTACCGATAGATATGAGTTCGAAAAATACCTGCATCAACGGAAATTGTGGCAAAATAGTGGCTAAGGGCATCGGGTGTACAGCTTGCAAGCGTTGAGCTCACCCTTGCTGCTCAGGCATACATAACTCTCACTACGGAATTTATGCAAAATACCGCTTGTTGCAGTGGTATTGTACCAGGTGTCATGAGGCTGCCACTGACGCCGCTTTTTAAAAGCCAAGGAATAACGTGACGTCGCGAAGCTCGTCAGATTTTGCAGCCGCCCACACGTATGCATCTGTGGTGAGTGCAAATATATGTTCTGAGACTACAGCAGGCAACGCTATAGCGCACAAATCTAGCCGGCTGCAACGTTCTTCTAAGCAAGCTACCTCTCCTTAGGTGGAAAATAGAGCCAGAACTTCAGGAAAGCGTGCTGTTAAAAAGGCGGGAAAATGACATCCCCTGAGATTGTAGACGTAGCTAATCAGTTACCTAGTCCTTTCAAAGCAAGCTTTTTTCCAAAGGTCGTATACGTAGCCAAAACTTCGGAAAAACGTATCAAGCAAGGTAAATCCCATACTCAATGGAAGCAACATGGAAATCTTGCTTACTCACCCGAGCTGGATAAAATTATCCAGGAATTAAACGGTTTGCGTAAGCAAAATCAGTCACTAAACGGCAATTCTTATTATTTATCAAAAACTAGAACCCGAAATGTTCTAGTTTTCAATCGAGCAGGGCCTTTTATTAGGGAATCAAAAATTCGAAGAGATTTTGATCGCAGATGTATCAGCGATCTTATCCGGATGGTAAGTCTGAAGCCTTCTTCTCCTACGGTGCGAGTTCACCGTGTAAAAAGATGGAAGATAGATAACCGCCATAGGCCAATACTGGTAGAATTTAAATACCAAGCGGATCGGGATGCGTTATTGTCTAGGACTGAATACATCGACACTACAACTCCAGACAAGCTTCAGGTTAAGCCAGACAACCCTCCATCTCATATTAGACAAAACCCTTATGCTCCAAATAGGAGAAACCTTGCTTTGAGAACATCTGTTATCCGTAAGCCTGATCCAAACCGTAGCGCTATCAAATCCGTTACGATCTCACCAAACAGCTCATCGCTACGAGTCTGGCTGTCCGGATTAGACGACGTTGACGCGCTTGTCAAAAATGAAGATGGGAGCCAAGCAATTTTCTCTAGTTGTTGCTTTTCGATAGAGGCGGCCTCAATCCTCAGTCAACGGTCCGTAACATCCATGCAAGAGGTTGTTAAACCAGATATTCCTGCTTTAAGTGGCACGCCAAAAAACGTGCACCTCCATCGGGGGCTTCGACCGGGGGCAAAGCAGAGTTAGTTTCAGAAGCACGCGAAACCAGCGCCCCAGTGCTGTACGCTAATGTGTGCAGCATGCGGAATAAGTGGGCTGAACGCTCTTTTCGTGTAGCTGAGTTGGATCATCGGGTTATAGCGCTATCTGAGACCTGGTTGTGCGCGCTTGACAATGTGCCAATAAACATCAGCGATCAGTATTTCGTCATCAGGTGCGATAGACCTGGCGACAGAAGAGGCAGTGGCGTTGCACTTCTCCTTGTGTATGGCTCTCACAATACAGGAACGGGTATATCCCTAACCAGTGAAAACGTCCAAGTTGTTACGAGTATCCTGACTTGCTACAAGTCAGCCCTCGCAACTGCATGTGTCTACGTCACACCCAGTGCAGCCCAGCAGGAGATTACACAGCTGATTGAGACGCTCGACAGGTTGTACCAATCAGCTCCCAGCGTACTCATCGTAGATGATTTCAACCTTCCGGACATAAATTGGTCCGTCTCTGTAGGTTTAGTCACCGAGCAATCCGAAGTGTTTCTCGAATGGCTCCATTATCATGCGCTGCATCAGCATGTGAGTGGTTTCGTAATGGATGTACTCCATTCACTCTCGACTTAGTATTGTCGTCCCAGCCCAGCCATCACGTGATGATAAGCATCGGAGCGGTTCTGTGGTTCCACAAACCTGGTGCTCCTGCACTAGATGAGTTGTCCTTCATGGAATCCGAGGTGTATGAAGCACATATTCATTATCGCGTCAACAAAGCTGAGAGACCAGAAGGTATTTACTAGATTATGATAAGAATCTTGCCCCAGTGCTTACAGAACCCTTATGCAAGCTCTTCAATACATGTTCGAACATGGGAGTGGTTCCTATTGAGTGGAAAGGAGTTGTGATCGTGCCAATACACAAGGGTGGTTGCAGCTCAACTGTTGGTAACTATAGACCTGCCAGCCTGACTAGCATCGTCTCGAAAGTAATGGAAAAAAATCTGTCAGCATCTTTGACGGCATTCTCTACTGAGTGTAACTCAGCATAGATTTCTTGAGGGTAGATCCTGCCTGACAAACCTTCTTAGTTTTTTCAATACTGCCACTAAAAGGATAGATGAAGAGAAGCCTGTCGAAAAACTCTACCTAGACTATAGCAGGGCTTTTGATTCCGTAAACTACCGCATTCTACAGAATAAGCTGGCAGCAAAAGTCGTTCCGGGTAGTCTACTTGTTTGGATAAGGCCTCCGTAACGATATATGACATTTCAAGTTAGGGCAGGATCTACGATGTCAAATGAAACCGACGTGATTAGTGGTGTACATCAAGGTTCGGTACTTGGTCCTCTTCTATTCCTAATTTTCATCGATGACTTGTCCTCTGCATTGAAGTGCACATGCTTCATTTTTGCGGATGATGTGAAATTCATCGGATCAACGGACGGCAATACCTCGATGCACGACCTTGAACGGGTCATAAACTGGTCACACCAGTGGAACCTCCCACTCAACTTTAATAAGAGCCAAGCGTCAGCACTGGTTGATAAGATTTCAGTTCAGGTGTCGGGCAATTCTCTAACTGTTAGCGCCACGGCGTGTTAAGGATTCAGGAGTACTAGTTAGGACTTACTTTAAATGGGAGGACCAATGCGCCGCTGCAGCTCAACGTGCTCGCGAAGTACTCTTTCGGATGTGATTCGTGTTATCCAGCAGATGACCCGGTGTATTACTGCACCTTGCAAGGCATTAGTTCGGCCACATTTAGAATATTGTGTCCAGGCGTGGTGATCTTACTACAAGAAGGATATCGTTCAAATCGGAAGCGTAGAGCGTCTCGCAACTCGCATGATTAAGGGTCAGCTAGGGAAACATTACACTGCACGCCTGAAGTCCCTAGTTTTTTCCCCTTACGCGCCGTCGTATGAAAGGTGACTCAATTGAAACCTTCAAGATCTTGAAGGGGTCAAGTGGCGTTATCCTGACTGACTTCTTTGCCTTAAGTCCTGAGCAGGGAATTCGGGGCCATTCACTCAAACTTGCTAAGGAGCGATGTAGACTAGACTCCAGAAAAAACGTTTCCAGCCTCGGGATGGTAAATTTCTGGAACCAGCTTCTAGAAGAATTTATATTCTGCAGTTCTGTCGCAAATTTTACGCAGGGTTTAGACCGCATCTAAGGTACGCTTTTTCCTGAATCCCCCCCTCATTTTATGCAACATTAGGTTGTTCACCATTTTTAGCGTTGTTTGGTAAGTTACTTAATGCTAAAGTTCTGTTTGTTTAATACACAACTCTTCTTTAGCTGACCTCTCACCGTACTGGTGACGAAAAAATCTTCTTATCTCTCCATCGTCATGCATTAAGTGGTGCTTCTAAATACAACCCGGATAATCCCTTCGCATCGCGATCGTCGAGGTAATCATAATCACAATAAGAATAAACGCTTTGGCAGTGGTGGTTGCTTCCTTGCAGCTTTCCACCAAAAACATTCTGGACGCTCGGGTGGCTCGTTCTCCACTTACTGTCCTGTGCAACTGAACTGATTTTTTATTTGATTTTCACCGGATTTCAACATAGTTATGACTAGAAAATCGGCAAAAGTATATAATACAGCACCTACTGTCACGAAGATGCGAGGGAATCGGTGCAACGCTGCTTGTTCGGAGCACTCTTGTCTTGTATGCGCTAAACAGGTTGCTAATAATGTTAAAGCAGTACAATGTGAAATATGTCTCAAATGGATGCATATTCGGTGCGGAGGAGTGAAGTCAGAGACGTATAAGTGGCTTCAAATCATATCATGCGATATTATTCGGACTTTTTGTAAGATATGCCTTCCACCATCAAGTGTTGAGCACGGAAGTAGTCAGAATGAAGTCGTAGCTGCATCTACTAAAGCCGCTAAGGTGCTTGTTGGAGTTGATATAAACATTAACCTAACTTCAGCTGAGGATAGACAACAACTATCTGTGGAGAAAACTCGCATGCCATTCGCTACCTCGACTATAAGCCGTTTACAAAATGGTATTAGTATCGAGGATCCATTGAACGTGCAGAAACTGGAAGTTTGCTCGCCTTCAACACCGTTTGCTTAACAGTCAGGAAGGAATAAGACTTATGCAGATGTGACGTCGAAGGTTCTACCCAGTGATCCGGGCTATGAAATATTGTCACGGCGAAGTGGAAGAAGTACCTACTTCTGTTAATGCTTTCAGATCCCCGGTCTCAAAGAAGCCATTCTTGGATTTTCGGAAGCGATGCCTCATTATGGTAAATGTTCCTGAGCAAACCGGGGACATGGCTAAAATACGCTTAGAGCAAGAGCAAACATTCCTACAATCAACTTTTTCAAAGATTTTTGATCAAGAAGAGGAAGAAGTTACCATCATTTCTGCATTACGACTTGGCCGGAAGAAGGAGGATGATAAACCGCGGACGATGAAAATTGTTTTACCTTTGGATGAACAAGTCCAAATGGTACTAAGACGCGCTCATCATCTTAAGGGTGAGCTATTCAAGATACTACGCGACCTATCTCCTAAAGATAGAATCAAAATGAAAACAGCTACTCAAGAATTACGAGCACGCAGGGAAGCTGGCAATGTTGATCTCCATATTGTGGATTTTCGGGTAGTGAGGAAGAGGCCGCACATGGAAGCCGCTGTCAATTCAACCCCAGTTAGTCATTCTTTGAAGAGATTTCGAGTATTGCTTTTCAATGCGAGGAGTCTACGCAATAAACCTGACGAGGTTAGTAAAAATCACCTGTCGGCGACAGCTAGATATCATTGCTGTTACGGAATCGTAATTAACAATGGATATATCTTATATGGAGTGCGCGCAACCACACTATACGCCTTTCAGAAGTGACAAAGTAGCTTCGAGATCTGCCAGTGGCGTTGCCGTATTTTTTAAAGAGCACCTGATTGTGGAAGTATTGGAAAGGTATAAAAATGATGCTGGATTTGTCAAAAGCCCCTGGTGTAAGGTGAAGTCTAGCTCTGGAACTGCATCAATTAGGGTCATTTACCGCTCACCTGGCGCTTACGTTCATGTGTTATGTGATCAAATTGAACAATATAGTATCACTGGTGACTGTATCGTTCTTGGAGACCGGAAAACTCCTGATATAAACTGGGCGGATTTAGTTTCGAGGGGTGAACCGTTCCAACGAAAATTTCTTTTTATTAGGTATGCACAGCTTTGGAATGTCTCTTCCACTCCATTTTCGTATGTGCACTTCTACAGGTAAATTTAAAGCACTCGTAGAATCTCTTACTGCTCCATCGCTATGTGAAATTCTCAAAATAAACACCTCTATAGACAATATATTTTGTCACGGTATTCCTGGTTATTGAACCAATTGTAAGTATTTTGTACATTAGCACACGCATAGAACAGTTCACAATGTACAAAATACATTGTATTATCAAGTGTCAGGTTACCTAAGGTCTATGTATGTTGCATCAAAACCTGGGACTCGTAGTATATGTATCTATACTTATTGTATCTCTATTGTATCTGTCTAGGCCTGGACAACCTGACAGTAGCTCAGCCCACATACAGTTTCTGTCTGCACAGCACTTTGCCTGGATCAGGCTTGTGCTTCCACTTCAATAGGCTCATTTCACCCACCTTTTGGTTTAAACATAGTTATCCTTAAATAAATAGAAAATTGTAACATCTAAAACATTAATTTTTATGATTATCTTTTATAACGCAGCTGTAGTGTCAGGTTACCTAAGGTCTAAGCATGTCTCGTCACATTGCCACACTTCTTCATCGTAACCGTGCGTATTATAATCATTTTCACCATATGACCATATCCTTAACCGTGATCTGCTTATATTTAACCCATTTATATATGAAAATATGGTTTGTCATAATATATTTACTAAAAAACAAAAAAAATGAAAAAAAAACGCTAAAAATGCAAAAAATACTGTTTTTTGATCTTTTTTATCGTTTATAATCGATTTACTATTTCTCTTTGATAACCTCTCACCATGATGGTGAAGAGAATATCTTTAATTGTGTTCCAGTGTCTCCGACTCCCCAACCAACTCCGACACTGGCCCTTGCTCCTTCCGCATACGACTGATTCTTCTATATGGACCGAAAGCCCTACTGGCGAACAGTTTTGGTTTCCCTATTTCCGACAATTCTTCAACTTTCGGGATCGTACAACTGGCCCAAACCTCATGCAATTTGAACCACATTCTCTCCTCATCCCCTTCCCCGTATTTCCTATATTTTTTGTTGTCAATTTACAACTCGGTTTTTTATATACTTTCTTCAATCACATCCACCACGTTCCCCAAGAAGTCAATTATATTATTTATACAAAAACTTTTTTTTATTTTGTAATTTATTTTACTGTGACAATTAAATCTTCATGCGCACCATTTCTTTTATAATTCTTTTGTCTTTTATTTTCTTTCTTTCAATCCCTGCTCCAGAATTGATCGCATCCCCTTCATTTGATTATTTCGAGGCAATCTAGATGAAACGTCATCACTGTGTGACATTGCGAGAAAAAAAAATTAACTTTCTTACCCTTGTAAATTTACCATCCTTTATTAATCAGCAAAATGTTCAAAATTTCCGCTTGATAAGGTCATTTTACAATTTATTTATTTTTGTACACATTGATAACCTGATCATGTTTTGCATGCCTTGGTCTACCAAGAATATAGTATTATTATACAATTTTGGAGCTGCATCAGGTGCAGAATGTAAACGATCCTACGAGAATATGCGCCGGGTAAGTTTCTTCGATATTGGATTTTGTGGTCACACCTAGATTCTCTGATGTCACGAATCTGTCTATTAAGACCACCATTGGCTGCAGCGATCGCTGTTCTTTATGGTTCGTTTGGAATCGGGGTCTTCAACCGAGAATACGTACGCATGCCTGGAGAAACTCGTGGAAGTTAAACACAACGAGTCTTATCACGTCTGCAAACTCGATGGACTGGTCACTCTCTCTATCTACGAATGTTGATATCTGTTGGTTGGACGTTTTGGGTAAAATAAAATGGCTTTAAAATCATGCTCCATGGATGAATGGAATATCCCTCGTTGAGGGACCGCCGTGGTTTGATAACGTTATCCGTAAATACATGAAGGTTAGAAAGCGGTTATGGCGGAAGTTTTGTTGTAGTGGATTCACCGATGACTATGTAACCTACAAAGTTATCTGCAACAAGTGCACCTACCTCAAAAAGAAAAAAGGCAGAACTATTAAACCCGCTTGGTGGACGAAGCCAACTCGATGCCGAAACGCTTGTTTGCGTACATAAAACGTAGAACCAAAGCTTCTAAACGAGTACCTTGCTTGAGATCTATGGGAGGTTCGACTGAACATGAAGATGAACGTAAAGCAGTTCTTCTTGCCGCGCAGTACAATTCGGTTTACACATTGGAGATGTTTCCCATTCCTCTGCTTCATGAGAGCAACGCCGAAATGCCGGATATCTCGATCTCGCCAGAGATGGTGCAGTATTTACAAGAACGACTCGATGTACACTCAGCACCTAGCCCGGACAATATACACCCAATGCTTTTAAAGGTATTGTCGAGTATCATACATAAATCACTGGCCCTAATATTCAATTTATCCCTGAGGTATGCTAGGTTACCTAAAGATTGAAAGTACGGCATTGTCAAATCAATGTATAAGGGCGGTAAAACCAGTGATCCGGCAAACTACCGACCGGTTACCCTCACTCCGGTAGTTGTGAGGACTCTGGAACGACTGCTAAAGAAACAGATTGAAGATGTTTTCCTTACAACCAGTCAGTTAACAGCTGCTCAACATAGTTTTACACCAAGATGATCATGCGCATCCAATCTCATCACTGCTCGCAAGCATGGTGTGCTGAACTTGATATGCGTCACCCGGTATTCACTGCCTTCATTGATTTCAGTAAGGATTTTGACCGTGTTTCATTTCAACGTCTAATGCTCAAGCTCCGTGCTCGTGGTGTAAAGGGACCTGTTATAACATGGATTTGAAACTTCCTTGTTGGCCGTTATACACAGGTCGATGCTAACGGAGTCAAATAGCAGGTTACACATACAACTTCCGGTGTTCCGCAAGGATCTGTTCTCGGCCGGTTACTTTTTGAAATATATGTTAATGACCTCCCCGACTCATTAAATACGAATTGTCTACTTTACGCGGATAATCTGAAAGTTTGGGGTAAAGTAAGCTCTTCTGCTGATAATACCGTTTTCCAGAACGAATTTAACAAATTGCTTGATTGGACGGTAAAATGGCAGCTTCCTGTAAACCAACAGAATTGCGCTGTAATGCTTTTGGCGCCAAGCACGCCTGAAGGTGCGTACTTCCTCGGGGATCATCAACTGAAGTAAGTTGATACTGAACGTGACCTGGGTACAATTGTGACTCGGACAATTAAATCGAAGGAGGATACGAACAGAAAAGCTGCTGCTGCAAACCGCGCATGGTGGACTATTAGTCGGTCGTTTTCGGCGATTACTCCACAAATGTTTTGCATTCTTCATTCCACATACGTGAGACCAGTTTTGGAATATGGTTTGCCAGCCAAATATCCTCAACCTAAGGAAGAACGTGACTAGTTGGAAAAACTGTAAAGGCAGGCGACGAAACGAGTACAAGGATTGAAATTAATTTCTTATGTGGAGAGAGTTCAACGCCTCAACCTCATGTCGCTCAGTATTCGGCGTGTGCGCTACGACCTGGTGCTAACTCGTCGCATATTACTGGAAGCTTATAGTGACGAGCTGGACGAGTTTTTCCTTCTCGTGACGGACTCGAGAACCAGTGGCCATGCTGTAAAGCTCTAAAAGCGAAGGACACTACGCTTACCACAGGGTTTCACGCTTTCAACAAGAATTGTTAACTTGTGGAATGCGCTTCCGGAAGAGGTTATCTCAGCGAGCTCTGAGAACCCATAAAAGCAACTTTTGGATAAGGTATTGCCTGTAATCACGGCGGAGTTGAACAACAATGGTCATGATTTTCTCAACTGAGGTTCTCCTGAAATATGTTGCTGATATAACGAGATGCGGCTTACAAGGGCTTGACCCCCTGTCGTCTATCAAGAAGAAGAAGAAGAAGAAGAACTGAACAGAAAAATGACCTCATCGACCGGAACTTTTGAACACTTATCCGTCCAATAAAGGATGGTGAATTAACAAGGGTTAAAAAGTTTATTTTTCGCTCAATGTCACACAGTAATGAAGTTTCATCTCGATTGCATTGACATTTGCAAATAAAGAGGATGAGATTTATTCTGGAGCGAAGATTAAAAAAGAAAAAAAATTATGAAGAAAATGGTGCTCGTGAAATTAATTGTCACAATAAAATAAGTTCACAAAATGAAGAAAATTCTTTTAAAAATATATAAATTGACTTTTTCGGAATGTTGGTGGGTGTGATTGGAGAAAAGTACATGAAAAATCCAAAGTTGAATTTTAAAAAATTAAAAAATGGAGGGGATGAGGCGAGAATGTATTTTGAAATGGATGAGATTTATACGATCTAGGAACGTTGAAAAACTGTCAACTAATGGAAACCAAAACTGTTCGCCAGTAGGGCTTCCGGTTCATACAGAAGAATCAGTTTTATACGGAAAAAACTGGGCGGTATCGGAGTTGGTAAAGGCGTCAGAGACACTGAGATGCAATTAAAGATATTTTTTAACATCTTGGTGAGAGATCATCAAAGTAAAATAGTATTTAAAATATTTAAAATATTTAAAATATTTAAAATAGTATTTAACGCATCTATTGAATCTGGTATCTTTCTGGCAGAATGGAAACACTCAATTGTTTTACTTAGATACAAATCTGGCTCTAAACACTTAGTAACTAACAACCGACCAATAAATCATACAGCCTTCTTATCAAGATTATTTGAAAAAATTGTTAAGAAAGCTATGCTTGAATATCTGACACCTAGTTTCTTTTCTAAGGCACAGCACGGAATTTCTTCACAAAAGATCCTGCATTACTTGCCAGCTAAAATACTTAGACTGCATCACAAGTTCAATTGAAATTTGCTTTTCAGTTATAGTTGTCTTCCTTGATATAACCAAAGCTATCGACACAGTACCGCATAGCCTATTACTATCTAAGCTAAGTTCATTTGGTATAGGTGGCAATCTTCATTCTTGGCTCACTTCTTTTCTTACCGATCGCACATACTGTGTTGAGGTTAATGGTCACAGATCGCGCACCTCGCCGATTCCAAGTGGCGTGATACAAGGCAGTGTTTTAGGTCCATTACTTTTTCTCCTTTACATAAATGATGTACATACAGTCGTCTCTCATAGTAAACTATTCTTGTTCGCAAATGACTTGAAAGTAGTGATTTCCTTACCATCTTCTGAAAAACAAACTTACATTGCCAGACTAAACAAAGATTTGGATGCATTATCCAAATGGGGTAAAATTAATGGTCTCTCATTTTCTGTAGAAAAATCTGAGTTCATGACTTCAAGATGTACAATTTCTGATAACTCAATCCTTCTTAATGGTAATCCTATTCAAATTATCGATTGCACACGTGATCTTGGGTTCAAATATTCAGCATCGCTCACATTCAACGAGCATATACATCACGTGGTCTCAAAAGCAAAGCGGAGTGTTAATATGATTCATAAGTTCTTTACTCTTCCACACTGTAACTTAGAACTCTTAGAACTCTTCACCATACCCCTCTTTGATTACTGTAATATAATATATAGCAGTATAAATAAAACCGATACCATCCTTTGGAAAAAGTACAACGTACTTTTACCAAATCAATCACCGGATATAGCTCGAATCATATAGAGAAAGATGTACGCAGCTCAAGCTAAAACCACTATGGTTCC
>JACCGJ010007472.1:0-58331 GCA_013407085.1 Atriophallophorus winterbourni
ATCCTGGTAGTGGCGAAAGAATCTGGGCACTCGTTTCGACTTGGTCGACAATCGTCCTGTGATACTGATACCTTGGAACAGCATTGAAATGACTTGCGTTGACGGTAAATTTTCACTTATCCGCAACTAAACAAAAGATAGCGTGTTACACGCGCCTGTGTTACATACGAATCAATCCTGGTAGTGGCGTGAGTTTTCAAGCATACGTCCGAAAGAATCTGGGCACTTGTTTCGACCTGATCAACTATTGCTTTGTGATGCTGATGCCTTCAAACAGCATTGCTATGACTTGCATTGACGGTATATTTTCACTTATCCGCAACTGAACAAAAGATAGCGTGTTTGCTGCTCGTGATTAGAACGGGTGTTATCTAATGTTGTCGCCTCCAAATCACCTATTCTAATCGCGACGATCGACACAAAGTGTTCTTAGCATTACTAGGAGTGCGTAGCAGATCAGTGCTTCTACACATTCATTATTTTACATTCCAGTTAACTCTATATTTCGGCCAAGTGATTAAAAAAACTGTCATAATACGTGTATTTTGATTAACCTCGGATGCACGGTCAGTGACATCAAGCTGTTTAGAAAATCTGATAGCGCGGCATATATACGAAGTTGGATACTGAGAGCAACGAACAAGTGGACATTGGAGAAGAGAACATCATCATCAACCACATTACTGCGCTTTTTTATATCCCATATCTCCTTTATCATTGAACTCATTTGTAGTGCATAACGAACTAACTCCAGAAAAGATACGTTTAGGAATACTAGCATTGTTCAGTGAGTCAAGACGTGTGAGTTCAAAAGACAAAGACGTCGCAATAAGGATGTAGTCAGAAAACACCACAACGGCCCAACCACAAATACACTATAAACTTTAGAGATACAACAAATTCATCATCTAACAAATCCTTTTAACTCAGCTTTTAAAGACTATATTTTCAGTGTCGTGTTATATAAAAAATGTTGCAATTGTAACCGAACATGTGTATTGACAAAGCGGAATTAGCAAAGAATAAAGCGGGAGGATGTTAATTTAAAATAAAATAAAATTAAATGTGAGAATGCTGATCCATGACAGCGGAATGGGCTTGCAATCTTTATCGAAATCTGCGACCGCCATTTGTTGTAACGGATTTTGTACGTTAGCATGAATGTCATCACGGGTGTTTTACATCCATCAACAAAGGCTGTCTCAGTTTGTTGCGAAATATTGCAGAATATATTCGCCACGTTCCGATTTCACTTATTATATCTTCTTTGAACAAGATAGCTAAAATTACAATCGCCATGACCAAAAGTGCCACTATGCAGATAGCAGCGATGGGCCCTCGTCCAATTCCAAGTAGAGGGACGTCAACCTTTCGCGCATCTGATTTCGCTTCACTTGATCCTTCGATGTGTAATTTCAGATAGAATTCATAAGATATACCTGGGGAAATAATGTTGCTAATTTTATAATTATTCTCATTTCAATGTTATTCAATTTGTCACTAAGCAAATAAGTACTGAATTTCACTGCCTAATGATGGCAAAAACAAGAAACCGGATAGTGAGTTTACGGGCAAGTTGCATTAAGTCGACAGCACATAGGTTTTGTTTTAGGGACCTTGCGCGGTTGACTTGGAATCAACATTTTTCTGCAGTTAAATACCACGGTTTGTTTTGGAACCACGAAAAAGTTGATTATTCTAACTCTCACATTTTTTCAATCAGTCAATATTACCACTAGGTTACTCTGTTAAATAGTTGCAAACGGTTATATGTTGGTCAACAGTGGCGCTCAATAAGTCAGTTGCTTGTTAGTTCCAAATGCTATTTTGAGTTTCAACTCATATTGTTATGAAAATATTTTCACATTGCATCACGAATTACAAAGAAACGGTAAACCAACCGTAATAGATGTAGAACAATAACGATCAACGATTCTACTCAAAAAAACTAGTAGCAGATATTGAGTATCCTTAATTCATTGATTACACGTTTAAGCCAAAATTCTTATCCTTGAATTTGCTGTAATAAAACTTCGAGTTGAATATAACAAATTAAGGTGCCATCTGAAATTAAAACTTCGTCAGGCAAGGTCAGAATTGGGAAGGTAATTAAATAGACCAAACATCTCTAATTGATCTTCAAATTGACATTGTGAACGCCAATCAAGTAGACAACTGTCAGATTTCGGTACAAGGTCGATTTACACCCGGTCATGTGTGGATTATACAACGAGTGTGGTAAATGTTATCAAAAATAGGTGATAATAATTGTATTGGCTAAAATTCAACTTCAGATATGATTTCTCTTTTCTGAGCGTTATAAACCCTTGTAGAGATCTCTGTCTAGTCCACCTTGCTGACCGCATAGTTGCGAGACTTCGTGATTTCTGCCGCTTTTCTAAGGAAGTCATACAAGTATTGTTTAATGCTATGACAAAGTACATCCACGTTTCCGAGTTGCACGTTGTGTTCGGTGTCTAAAACATTCACAGTTGAAGCTGAGTTTTGATAAGAGACTGTTAAGTTCTTTCTTTCTGTTGACGTGTCACTCGCAGTAAGTACTATATTTACACGATGCCAAACGTTTACCTTGTTTCACTGAGCATATTTAGAAGTGCTATTCAAAATAAACTGACCCCCCGTTGTGACAAGACCGAACAAATACCTCTGCTTTGCAATTACATTTCCAAATTCATGATGTCTTCTTCATACCTTCATTTATCCACCTAAATGTATACTGATGTAAACGAAAAATTGTGATATAAAGGCATTTCTTTTATTATTATGATTATGAAAAAATCGAAGTATACGCAATTACACATAAGAGACGAACCTCCTTTCAGATTATCCAGGTTGATACACCGCGTGCCGCAAGGAATTTCCTTAACTGTCTCTAATTCACTGTCACGCGCAGAATACACGACCTCGTACAACCCGGGGCATTTACCGTCCGGGACCTTGATCAATTGATTAAAGTTTTCAGATCCGAGGCAAACTTTAACGGTGCCGAGTTTATTCAAACTCGTGCTAAACTCCACAATTTTCGCTTCTGACGTTCGGTGAGATTATGTGAGTTTCGGTCCAAAGAGTAATGATGAAAACGAATGCGAAAATTAATTCAAAAGCTAAATTGACCGTATCGCATCTTGTATTGTCATTGGTAATTTTCAATATATAAGGCTGTGTAGATGCAGAATTACGAACAGTTGAATATCAGTCGTTTATTTGAGTAGCATGAAGGTTGGAATTGCTATTAGTTTTGATCGTGAAACATAAGCTATCATGGTTTCAAAATGAAACTCAAATTTATCAGATATGATATAGAGAATTACTAATCAGGACCACGAATTTGTACATTCATGACATATAACATTTGAAATGCTTAAATTCCTGTTACTTTCTTCATCCAAAACTAGCGGAAAGTAAAGTTAGGTAATGTAATTCGTATGATAATTGCGTGAATAACAGCGTGAATCAAATGTTCAACCTCGTTCAATTTAATTCAAAATCTCTAATATTTATAAATGGAATTTCTGATAGATACATATATTTGCATGTACGCTTTCTCAACTTATTTGCACGGCTCCGAAACTACCTAACTTCTTTCTTACACTAAATATTTCATCATATTTCATAACGCTGCTGAAGAATTTAGTTAAACTCTGCACCTAATACATAACGTTGAAATATGAATCGATTTTTTCGTAGAACATTGAATCAAACGTTGATGATCCAGAGTGAAATTTTGCTAAATGCGAAGGAATCCCTTCTTCGTATTTATGAACAATATTTGAGCTACAAGCGTTAGAATAAAACATCAAATCTATACACCTTAACCCGTTACACAAGAATAAATTTCACGCTTCTTCCAGTTCAACTTGTTTTGTCGATAAGAAAGTTGACCAGGGCAATGAAAGGTCACCACCTGGTTTATTTTGGACGCATTGATGGTGTCTAAATATGCTGATTGCAATCGCTTATGTGTTGAAAATCATTTCAAACAACTCCTCGAGACACGTTGTGAGAAACCGTATATACAACGGAGAACGCCTTGTAGGCTTTACTCATTTTCCTGGTGTCAATGGGACGATCTAGAATCGAACAACTCACCTTCTTAAAAATGCCATTGCATAAACAACTAAGGTGATGTTTAGAATTTAGATTTAACAGATTACTCATGGTACGAACAAGGTATCTGACTCCAAAAGAGCTGGTGAAATGAAAAATAAACATTTTGCTTGTTTGTCGATATCATAAATTGATTCATTGGAATAATGGCACTTTGTATTCCAGTGAAAGTTAATATGTTATCAAAAATTAAAATTCTAAAACAATAATAATCCCCACCAAATATGACACCAATATAGGCATATTTCCTACAATATATACATTTTAATGAAGATTAAAATGTGCAGGACTTTTTTTATCAATTTTCGCCAAATTAATACTATTTTCATTTTGACGCACTTTTGATTTTAATTATTTCCAACGGTAAACCGATAATCTCGTTTTTGGTGTTGTTACATTGATACCGTTCCACTTGCTTTGATTCAACGTTCTCGAAAGTCATTGCATGGAATTCTCCAACGACGTCCAATGGAGGAGTTCTTCGAAGGTGAATACATGAAAATTACTTGTATATTATATTAATTATTTAAAACAAATTTTGAGAATCAGAATTCAATGCATATAATTTACGTTAAATGTATGCTTACATTCTAGCGGTAAATTTTGATGTTTCGCAATAGCGCAATGATTCATTTTTATCATTATTATCATTATTTGTTCATCATTAATTCACCTCATCTGGTGAATTTGAGAGAAATCTTGACAAACCAATCGAGTAAACTAGTTCATCTAAACAAAGTTTTCAAAAATCGGTTGAACAAACAAGTTTTGCTTTTATCTGTATGTGAGATGGAAATGCATGCGGATGAGCATTTATTTCATGAGAGATCCTTCCATGTTCGTTTAGGCAATACCACCTTTTAAATCGCGAAATATACTGGTGGATTTCACCAGGGTTCACTACTATACCCATACTATTCCTCATCTACATCTATTATGTATCGACGCAGTTATTCATTTTCCGTCTAAATGTTTGTTGAGGATTTCGACTTTACCGGATACAGTGATCGCGATGTTCTGTTGAGAGATATTTCGAATGTCATTAAATTGTCACAGGATTGGCATCTTCCTCTGAACTATATTAAATGTCATCTTTCGTCTGCAGCAGACGACAAAATTACAGTAACTGCAAGTAGCGATAGGATCGACAATAAATCTTTTTAGAGAGTTATGGAGTTGGGTGTAGTCGTAAAAACGGACTTCAAATGGGCTGCTGAATGTGCCTTACCTGCACAACGAGCTAGTGTAGAATTGTTTAGGCTTCAATTTTGCGTGTCATCTGGAACGCCCGATATGTTTATCTGCACATATACGGCGATTTTCAGGTCACATTCAGAATACTGAGTGCAACTCTGGATCCCGTTTATCGAAAAAGACATATTACTACTAGACGGTGTCCAACGACTTGCTATCATACTGGCTGAGAATTTATATAGGAACCGAACGACGGACGTCTAACTTATTTAATCCTTTTCTCACTTCAGATTCTGAGACGTGACCTACTAGAAACCTTCAAAATTACGAGTCTTAGGGTTGTCAAAACCTGTTCTCTCAAGCAATCAACTTTTCAAACAGTTGGCCTACCTTGTCTTATGCAAAAAATCATAATTGCCTAAGTGTCAGTCGAAACGTCTTTTGTGAAAGAGCAGTAACCTTCTGGAACAAGGTGCCTGGGGTCTAATGGTTTGCATATAAGTATGTGCGTTTAAAAAAGGTTTGGATGCGTCGTGGCAAGAGCTTTGTCCTGACATCTTTCCATGAATATTCAGGTTGCTTCTCAATATAATTATCCTGGAAATGTTTTTTTATTTTAACTTTTCACCTTTATTACCAAGAAATATAAAATACAATATGCAATTAAAAATTGCTCTCTCTTAAATGCCATGTCATTCCATCGCAGTTACAAATACTGGGACCAGATGACGGCGTGGAATACAGGTGACGTATCATCGCATATTACGAGGATACAAGAGAATAATTATCCAACTTTGGTAGTGTAAGGCGCTCCTCTGAAAATGTCCACCGACCGCATTTCTAAACGCTTGTTGGGCTTATCACCAATTCACAGTCCTGTGCAAACTGCATTGAACTGTTGATGATCAAGTGTTGCTTTTTTATAATAATGTGATTTGCTGGTCCTTTCGGCCTAGTTTACAACTTCATCATACGCATCAAATTTTCTTTATTGAAATCAAATTAAAAGACTATAGGTTGAATCCGCTTTTTCTATTTTACTGCAAACATTTGTGCAACGTTGATACGATCTTGAATCATTTATTATTCTATTCAGTGTTGCATTCTCATAAAAGCAAATAGCAACATTTCAGATTTATATAATCCACCAGATTCAGAAGAAATTATAACAAAATAATGCATTTTAAGAAATCTGAAATATGGATATTTGTTCCACTGTTTCAAGTGCATACGAATGCTTAGATTACTCGCCCTACATGACAAGTGCATACAGCTGGAAAATTTCCGTGGGTTGTATGCGATGGAAATACATGCAATTGAGCAGTTTGTATTTTGAAACGAAACGTTTTGTTATATCTTATTAACTCGCAATATTAAATTTCATTTTCATACCTTGTGATTGTGGCAGAAATATCAAACGGTTTCACGCAGTGTATTTCATATGTTCCTGGATGAAACAGCACTGCCTTGTGGACACCTGTGACGGTATATAATTTCATTGCAGACCACCCTCCATCTTGCGGAGAGAACGAAATATGTGGGCCAGAAGAATCGGCCAGTATGAAATTGATCTTTCGATTCAAACTCCCATGTTTGTTTGTGGCTGAGCATGTGTAGACTTTTTCGGAATTTTTCGTTGCGGGCTATTCAAAAACAATTAGTACGTTGTATAATCAGTTATATAAAATATATAACTCCTATTTTGAACAACGTTATGCATGACAGATGTATGTGACGTCATGGCAAATATATGGCCCAAAATACTGGTGCAAACCTCCGGAAGAGCAAGTAAATCTCTTTGCTGCTGAACGTATATCAGGCCGCAGAAGCTCAAAACGACGCCGATTAACTGATAACTGTTAATCGCTGTGAGTTCTAGCGGAGAGATTGTCAGTTTATAAACGGACTGTTCAGTCATTCTCCAAGCTGTCGAGCTTGACGCTATCATGTGCTTGTGATGTACATTCAAGATCGACAACGGTGATATCCTATTGCACAAGAAAGATAATTGCACCTAAACTACACTATTTTTAACAAATGAAGCTCTCAAATGTGTATCTTTGCCTGATTATGTGCAGAACCTCAAGTTATCTTCTCAGTTATGCTTACATTAGTATTTCAGATTGCATGAGGGCCTTGTTATAATCAGTGATTTATTTTAACAATCAATAATAACGTGATTAAATTTTAAAATGATAATCTTTTTTTTCCAAGTTTAAATGGAATTGCGGAAACCTTTCACACGATATAGTATTAATTTACCAGTATAACGTAACGTTCATTCGTTACAACAACGCCGGTGACTGGCTGCCAAGTGTAAGTTGGTTTAGGGTCACCTTCAATACCGCAATGGAGTTCGACTCGTTGATCTAATAAGGCGAACACGGTTGAACTTGATGCAGGGATTACCGAAAGTACGGCTCCATCGTAAGCGATCTCGGCGTTGTGTATAATCCATCCGTTGCGGTTGGACAATTTACATTGAATCATAAACGTCGTCTTTTGGAGTACATTTCGCAGCTCGAGAATCTTTGTAAAGATATGAAATTTATTAATGTTTTAATATTTTAATACTTCAAACGAAGTATATGTGAGTGGCGAACTTATTTTCTATATTATATAATAGACACGTTTATTGATTACAGTTAGATCCAAAAGAATATGCTAAACTGTGAAAGAAATGTTTCTTCAAATACATTATAATAAATGATTTTTTATTAAATCGCAATTACTTGTTTAGAAAACTCATTAAAGATGGATGTAACAGATGGCTGTAATATAATAATTTGATTTTTGATTTCAACCTACACTTTTATTATAGTTAACAAATAGCTAAGTTTCTAAGTTCTTTGCCAATAATTTTATTTTAAGATTTTGAAGATCTGCATTTGACAATCAAACGTGCTACTTTGAATGGCAAGTAAAGTAAACTTAGACACAAGGTTTCTTCGGGCAATTAAGCCAACACTAACACTAACTAAATCAGCGAATTTGTAATTAAGCAATTGTCCCTTTCGTTACATGAAAATGCGTATAATAAGAGAAAAGAATATACAGTGCAACCAATGCGATAGCCTCTGAAGCAAATGGAACAAGGTATTTGTCTGTATTTTGAATCTAATACAAATTCACGTGAACTCATTAAATAATCGAAATCTACTAGAAACTATAGAAACACACTTGGCGAGTTTCCGTTAATTTTATACTCATGAGAAATTTGTATTTTCTCTACGCGTTATTTGAACATTTCTGGCCGGAATGTTAAGTGAATGAGGCATCAAAGGTTCTATTCAATATAATATAATCGAAATTATATAAACTAACTTTGAAAAACAATCGGTTACAACAAATATTGGGCATAGATTCTTCGTAAGACCGATTGGGTTAGTCAGAACAAGAAACGTGCTATTTAATGGCGTTGTCTGTGTTGACTAATAACTTAGATCTGCCGGAGTATCTACTCCATAAGTGAAAAAATCACCAATTCTGATCTTACCAATTGTTCTCAAATTACGTTTTCCGAAAAATGACTACTCGACAAGTCACAAACACATTTTAAAATTTGTTGCTCAAATTAAATTAATTAGTTCATATATGTAGCGAACCTTTCCATTTGACTTGATTTTTGTTGAATTCGATGAAGTTATTTGAGATCCGTCTTTCAACCAATAGATTTGAGGTTTAGTAGTTCCAGGAATCGTTAGGTAATCGCACGAAAGATCAAGGATTGTTCCATTCACAAATTTGTGAGGTTGCGGTTTCGTTTGAAATTGTGGTTTACCTACATTGTACGAAATACGCGTTCAATGATAATGACGATTTCGAAAGAAACTCAAAATAGACAATCAATAATTTTTAGGAATTTTCATAATTTAAGTGCCTGAGACAACTGGAAATTGGACTGTGAGAAGACCTCACCATCGCACATTAACATTATACTACTGTTCCCAACTTCTTGGAGAACTTTGAACTCACAAAACATGCTGAGATCAGAAATAACACGGGCACATTCTCGGTGTACATTTGTTTGGAATTCGCTAACTGATAATTTATTAAAGTAAACTACCTCGGCATTATAAGAATCTATACATTATTATTATGTTTTTCATCTTTAGGATATTGCCATCACTTTTGCAAATTGTTCATCTGCCACACGTCAATAATGAGGTCTTATTCGTTATCATGAAGCCCTAATTTTTCATTTTGTATTCCAAAAACTTAATCGTTGTAAAACTAAATGTATTTCTCAACGATAAATATCCAATCATTAAAATTATAATGTAAACTTTAGTTGGTTTAGAAATAGAAATTTGTGGTTTTTGGGTACATGAATCATTAAGTTGTAAACAAACTAGAATTATTATTGATAACAAAGAAAAACTTACTCTAATGATCAATAAAAATCTTTACATCTATACATTCTCGCCATTGGACGCGGATGGTAGGAGAAATACATCGGATTGGAGGTAAAATTATGTGATTTGAACGAAAAATGCATGGAGTTCAACAGATACCAGATCGCATTTGTTAAATTGATCAGATATATACACTGCGGTGGTGCGTCCATATAAGGCTTTTGAGATCCAAGCACACTGTTCAAGCCTGTTAAAAACATCAGGCAGTTTACAATTCTATGCGATCGATAGTTTGTAAGTTCCCCGGGGATTTGGTAAACAGGACAGCTGTTTTGAATACGCGTGTGGATATTGAATATAAAAACGGAATGTACCATACAACATTCAAAACCCGGAAACCAATTTTTCATGCATCCACTTTCTGGTTTATTACACAAACAGTGTTGCAAACTGCACGTAATGCATATATGACCGACCAAAATAGGTCTTAAACCCCAAGTATTGGCATTGGATTCGTGCTGTATATCCGCGGATTTATTTGGCACAAACGTTCAGGTAAATCGACGATTCTGTGAATGCGACGGATTAATAGATAAATTCGAATTTGATAGATACACATTACACTTAATCCCTTCCTTTCACAAATCAGTCATTAGTTTCATTCTCGTATTCACACATGATAGCAGGTGTTTTTCGCCTATCTGAATGAATTCTAGTTTAAGATTTATCTCAATATTCTCTAGGTTTCGAGTGAAACTTTGTTTTCAGAAATATACTATGCGTGTGCTCCCGATAAGGAGAATATTCCAGAATTATCAAATCATGCTTTATACGATTTTAATTATTTGAAATATATATATATATATCATATTTATATCATATATATATCATATATATATGTATATATATATATGTATAATTTAATTATACTGAGCAACAATTTAATCGAATTCTTACTATCAACTTGGATATTGAAATCAATGGCCCCTTCCGAAATGCCTGAATATTCGCAGCGATAAACACCGTCGTTTTGTGTGGTTGTTTTCGAAACAAATATTTCTCTCCCATTTTGTCGCACACTCAATCCTGATGCTGTGAGCTGTAAACCAACACGTTAAATTGTCGTTTTGAGTAAAAATATTTCAAGATTCAAGAATGTATAGTCACAAAAAGCACTTAGCTCCAAATTTACCGTATTATAGTAAATATGCGTTCAGGAAAAATGTATAAAATAAACATGTAATATAAATTATTGTCCAGCCGAAAACTTACAATGAGTGACCAGATTATACTGCAAACAAACACTCTTTAGTTTAGTGATGAACGAATTCAAATCTCATCAATCAGGTTTCCTAAAGTTTGACATAATAATTGGTGATCATGTTTGTCTGATTTTCGCGTAATATTTTATTGTATTGCTTAGATATCAGATGATAAATTCGACCATCATTTGGTTGATCCAACCAGAGTACATCAGACTTCAGGACTGCAACTTAAATTAGAATGCGATGCACACGTATACTTTGTTATAAAGCATCTCTAGATTGTGTTAATCTCAAACTGCTAATGAGATATCAGTACTCAGTTGCATAGCAGGACTCCAACAATCAGATTGTTATAGCTTTGGGCATTTTTATTTCTGTATTCTGTTAGGAATTCACTTTGATTAAATTCTGTAAGGTACCATCGTTTATGTGGATTCTGTAACAAGTTCGATTGCTATACGTAAGTTAATCCTGATATTTGTTTCGCTTATTGGCAAATCATTTCTCTGTCTATAGTTCCATATCACGTTATATGTAACTTTTTATTTTGATATACATGTTTAAACTCATTTTGTTATTGCACGTTCTAACACCTGATCTACCATTCATTTTGAAATTAAAATGATTTTTCTACTATACATTATTTATAATACCCATTAATAGGATCGACGAATACCTGAAAAGTTCGATGGAAATTGAACCACCGGATTAGTGTGCATTATCTTGAACGTTTTAATGAATACAACATGTTTTCTATAAATATTGGGCATACAAGTTTCCAGCTGTAATTGCACGAGACATTTGACGCAAAATCACGTTTTCTTGGATGCATCATCTCTATATAGCTAATTACGTGTTACAGATTTCTCTTCGGTTGAACACTCTAAACAATACAATGTGATATTGATGGCCATGTAAATATCCCAATTTTCTAGCAACGTGACCATCACTTTCACATCAGAGATGCTTCTGTCTGTTTGCTATCACGAGTTTAGGGCAGATATATTCGATTCATTGAAGCTTAAAGCAAATCTAACATGCTTTGTTTGTCATTAAAGGCTCACATAAATTAGGATAACTCTTTATCTAGCTGATGACGTCAAAAGTCATTGCTAAAGTCTAAGCAAAGACAAATGATTGAAATAGCTAGAACTCAAAAACGGAATGTAATAACGGTATGTTTGCAAACTCGATAATATTGTTTATTTAGTTCTATATATAATATGTCATTCAAAAACAAAACGGCAAGTTGCTACGTCTTTTTATAAAGTACGCCTAATCGACACTAAGTATATGAACTGCAAGCCTGGTTAGGAGCTGTGTCGAAAAGACATTGTAATAAGTAATGGTGAAATTCTGGAGATTCTGTTCATTGCCGGATAAAGATCGACATGCCATCAGACACCTGTATCAATATTGTGGTGATTGAATGAATTGCGGATACAATCTCGTCATTTACATCACAAGTACACGCATTTTCTGCAGGCATCAATTCGACGTCGTGTACGCTATAATTCAGATATTCTCTTGACGTACATGTGGTGAACTTTCCGTGCAATCGTTAGGCATAAATTTAACAAAGTCGTTTTATACAACTTTACCACAGTTTAATTAATGACGTCTTAATGTAAAGTTTAAAATTGTTTAAATTTTTAGCCGTAATTATTTAAAACCAACGTTAATATGTCGATATCTATTTGTTCTATTAACGTCTGAATGAATATTTCCGATATGTAAATGTATGCGAGTGTAACCATGAAATGTGGCTCAGAAATCGCATGCAAATTAGTTTAGTTATATAAATTTAATTGCAAACGGATTGCCTCTTTGCCTCGAATTCCTGCGTGAATTCACTGTATTTTCTAAGAATTACGTTCGATAATCTGAAGGATATGACAAAGCAAAAACAAAACACATTTTTGAGCTCGGCCGTATATGTTTAAGTTGGAGTGAATAGCACAAGGTAGTTGATGATCTGCAGTTAGACGTTTCACTTAGCGGTATTTTGCTCGAAGTTCCAGAAACGCTGAGTTTAGATTAGTTTATACATTAAAAGCGACTAATGGCCATCCGTTGTAATTTATTGCGAATTACGTGGTTGTTTTTAATACATATTTTATCAAATTAAAGAGAGTCTTTCAGCATACTCTGACTGAGTTCATCGCTGATTAACAAGGATACGTTTATCCATACTACGATTTTACAGACTTCAGACGATAAGCATCATTATAAACAATATGTGTCCTTCGAAATGAAATAAAACCCAACGTTGCTACGCCGGATATTTGACATGCGATCTAGCGTCTAAATTAGGCTTAAACCAAAATTGTCAGTTTGTTAGAAGTCGCTTTGGAATAAACAATATTGACATCATACATAATGCAACAGCTGACGGTGGAGATAACTTTCGCAATTTTACATGGAAAATAGAGTCGATCGAAAACAACATCTTTCCCAATCGCGCACAATCAGACTTGCCTGATTAAAACTTTAAGATCAGCAGGTCAGCTTATTGGGGTTTAATTAGCTAACACGAAATATTTCAAAAGGATGATGTCAACTGACTGTACCCCGGGTAATGTCCCATATTGATAAGTGAGATATTCGTTTGCATCCTGCAAATGACTGGCGTGTCAATTTACCTCATGTGGAGTTTAATGTTTAATGAATGAAAACATTTGAAAATCAACTATTATCTCAAAACCTACTAGTTATCGTGTAGCATTCTTTCCCCAATTCTCACCCATGTTCATGCTTCATTATTTTATCCTAAAGAAAAGCTCTAGATTGATAGTTCGCATATTTCCTAATGTTTTGTGTGCGTATATCTTGCGAATATACTCACTTCCGATATATCCCGTCGAGTCGTGCTTGTGTATTTCCTGAACGTCCAAAAGGGTGGATCATTTGATTGGGTGATTGCGAGGCAAAAAATGGAGAAAGGTTCATCAATCAACACAGTCCGACTATTTTCCGAGTGTTCCACAATGCGATTCTCTAATTGCTTCGATGCATCGTTTTCAGCCACCTCGATTGTGTGTTCATTACCGACGAGCATTGATCCTAACCCGGGTCCTTGGATCTCACATTTAAACGTCTGTCTGCCCTTCGGTGCATCGGAATTATTGATAACAACAAGTTTTCCTTAGAGTAATGTTGCGAAACGTTTTCGTCAGTGAAGGTGTGAATATCATCATGTTTATTTCATCAATAATCAATGAATTGACAAAATTCTATATCAATTTTCATTTCGATATCGTCTATTGATTTTCCTATATATGGAATAAAACTCAGTCTTTTTGAAGACGTTTAACATAAAGGAAATAAAAAAGTTTGATTAGAATGCAATACATCCGCAAGTGTTTCGCATGTTTGAACGAAACTAAAACCATAATTAATAGGCCTAAAATGGTGCCCATTAAAACTTCCTATAGTATGTGGTGACAGAAATAGTTGGATGCCAAATTGCAATTTAAACATTTCAAATTATTACCTAATTGGGAATCGTTCTCGGAACTCGGTTTAATGTGTTGTAATGTGAACATAAACGTCCTTATCCCGGAAACATAATTTATTGGAACTGGTGGGACCATTGACAGATGCGCTATCCGTAGAAGTCAAAGATCCTAGATTGTAGTTGCGTAACACTTCAAAGAAAGGATAGCTCAACTGAATCTGTTTGATTTTCCCTATCGACGAATCAGAGGAGACCTTATCTTACTCTACAAAACATTCCATACTCCGAACCATCCCTTACAGGATTTATTCACGCGAAGGGATACGAGGAATTATCGGACCCATGAATATGTGCTGGTCGTACTCCATTCCCGCCTGAACTGTAGAAGGTATTTTAACTCTGTCCGTGTCTGTTTTACTTGGAACAGTTTACCTTCACCCGTTTATCACGCCACTAACTTGCATGACTGTGAAACGGAATTAGACAACTTTTTATTGCATTATTCGTTTCCAGAACACTTATATACCGTTTAATCTATGATCTTATATTGTTTATACATTCAAATTTCAATTTTTACCATCCTATGGTTTTTGTTGAGCTTGTTGCTTTTTAGACCATTAAAAACCTTAAATTACCTTGAAAACACCACTTGTTGTAAGCCGTGTAGCTAAACACACTTGGAATAATAGGGAGGTGAAGTCACATATACAAATCCACCATCATTCGACCTATTTACCAATCAAGCTATGTATGTACAATTTATGTGCTAGCATTTTTGATTTTCCTATACATAGGGGTGTGAATTAAAGACCTGATTGATAATGAGACAGACAGTGTGAAACATGAAGTAGTCATAGAAAATGTGCTGTTCTGTTGCTAAATTCAAAATTGAGAGGAGATAAAATATTATTTTTTATAATCAGATTTTATTGGAAACAAAGATGATAAGCACATTCTAATCTAACGTCTATTTTGAAAATACGATTCAATTTTTACAAACACATTTACCATTTGTTGAAACGACAAGATAAGTTGTCCCGCTGAAATCTGGGCTTGGGTTTCCGTTTATCTCCCATTGAATATCCAAGCCAGGGTTATCACCCTCGATCAAACAGCCGAGTGAGACGAAATCACCATACGCCAACGTTTCGGTGACACCGGTGGACAGTGCTACACGGAGGAATACAGCAGAGATTACAGTGAGCAAGTAGCGTTCTTACAGAAAATTGAAGCTTTTCACATAACATTAATGTGGCAACTATGATGTTAATATTCACTGAATTTCATTATCCATTTCAATATCTATATATGCCTATATCTAGTAATTGTAATGCGTTCGTTTTACTCTCTGATAAGCCAAGGTACATTACCTATCAACGCACAAAATAATACACTGTTTGACCTACTAATATGCTTCAGGATAGAAGGATTGGAAACTGCAGTGCCAAAAGTGCCTACAACCATGCAGACATATTCGCCAACATCGATTGATGGATTAACGGAGATCGAAAATACATAATTCGGGGGATTGTAAGTATGATCCACAGAAGGCGGAACGTTTGTTTTGGATCCCGTCCACCGCGCGTCGTTCAGAGTCCAAGATACTGAAAGTTCGCTGCAAACGAAAAAATGTTGACCTGAATAGTTACTATTGTCGCAAGTGCGGGTTACTTTATTAAGCATAATATTCAAAATATTTGAACACCAATTTTGTTATTTAAGTCACTATATAAGGAAGGTGAATAAAGGGATGAATGAAAGCTTTTGAATATTACATTCGTGCGTGATTCCTGTTTCGATTCTTTTCATAATCATTCGTTGTTTCAACAGGTCAACACAAAAACTCCCGGATGATAATAACATGTTGTCTTGCGTTTTCTATGAAAACGTCTCAACCTAGCTGATCCCAAAATATACTGTACTCGAAGTAGATAAGTTAATATGCCAAATGATCGTGAAATTACAATTTATTTGCGCATGTGAACTGAGCAGCTTTCACTATTGACGTTCAAAGCAATAAACCATTTTAGGTGTTTCATTGTTTAGGAGCAGTGCCTCCGAGCATCACTGCTTCGAATGGAATGTGGAAAATTTAGCATAATACAGATTACTATAGGTTGGCGTTTTCCGTTTTTTCATTGACTTCAATTAATCAAAAGCTAATGTTGACAACAAATGCTCACACAGCTACATTTTCCCCACATTTTTGTGTCTTCCGTTCAGACATCAACAAGTAAGTATTAATAATTTGTTTAAACTTTACAAAGAAAACATTTTCTATTTTATGTTTCAATGGTTGCGCACGTTTTCTATATTTTCATATATGTATACTGTTCTTGAGTGAAAGTATTTTGCATGCAATTATTCCAATGATTCGCATCTATTTTGGTTTTGCTGTTAAACTAAAATGCAATACGCTATAGAGTTAACAATGGAGTGCTAATTTCAATAACTCTTCGGGCATATTCTTTTTCAGTTTATTAAAAGTTTGTGCTGTCAAATAAATGCCACTGGCAAAAAAGCTTTTAAAAACAGGAAGTTGTGATCTAATCTGCAAATTTACAGTATATGTGAATGTGAGTCCGAGTAAATGTGTCGCATGACGTGATTTTAATCATACATTGCACGAATAGAGAACACTGTGATTTGTATATACATGGTAGAATATTATGCACGTAGTTCGAACCAGATTTGACAGTATGAATTAGAGGTTTTTTTGCGTTTTGATGACTACTGGAATCAAAACCAGTCGTCTAGACACAGGTAACTCCAATTACCAGAGCTAGTAAAAGCAGCACCTGACGCAATTTTGCTATTTGTTTGAACTCAATACGACGAGATACATGGTGTGCATTATACATTGTGCGAACCAGTTTCTTATAATACTTCGAAAAACGCAGACAATGTGTTGGAAGCAGAATCACTCTGACAACTTTACAGCGCAGTCAACAACAATGTTATTCTCGATATAACGTTGTTTCCCTGATGTAATCTGCATCAGTATTCCCGAAACAGAATATATGCTTTTTCTAGGTATTCAAACGCATCACCTCAAATTTAAGTTCGATATTTGCACTCCAAATGATCTCCATACAATATAACATCACAATTCACACAATTAAATAGATCACATTTGCTCAGGATAACTTTCGTTACCGAAGAGAACGAATACGTGTCTAAAATCGCATAATCTATCACTGTTTAAATATGTTGGATCAGCAACAGAGATCAGTGTTTCTAGACTGAGCAACACCACATAAAGTTATTCTGCTCGACGTTTCCTAGCACAAAGTGGTCGTAATAGGCATACATTATCTCATAAAACTGGTATTGTGTGATTTTAGAATGGTGCATATATTTGACACCATATAACAGCTTGTTCACAATATCGAAAATAAAATCAGAGATTAGCCAAAAACGCAGCAACCGCACGATTATGTATCCGAGTTGAATCGCAGAACTGGAGCATAGTTACCATCCGTTTTAGGTTAGGTCCTTACATTGGAGACTTGGTTTTTGCAAGGTACACGTTTGATCCCCTGTAATCATCTTATGCTAGGATGTCAATATATATGCTCACAAATATGACCATGCGACTACAGAAACCAACTGTTTGTGATGATCAACTATTAAAGCTAAGGTGAAGCACTCGATCAAATTAATAGACGAGATTTTTGTATGCACAACACAGATTATCAGAGGGCCGACCCACCACCACTCATCTTACTAATCGTGCAATCATATCACGTATTGTTAGTCAACGACAATCTATTCATTGTGCTACTCTCCAAAAAGAGAACACCTATGTGAATCTAATCAACCAAAATATTTTCAGCTTGCCAATCTCTATCAATTACCAATGCACATATCAACGTTGTTAAATTTTTCGCAAAACAAATTGATATTAGTGTCATTAGACCGGTTTGAATTCAATTGCACAAGTGGATGCTTGATTAATATCAGCGGTTGTCTCCAACATTGCTAGTCAAATTGCGAGTCATAAGCTTCCAATAATGGTTTTCCCGAACTCTCAGAGTGAAATTATGCTCAATTTCAGAGACTATGTTGTTTATGTTGGCCTCCTTCTGTCGATTTCGACCAAGGATGTATATGATACAATCTCAATAAATGATTTGAGGTCTGCAAATTTTTTAATGACTAAGCAGTGCTATTCCAGAGGACCAATCTCTCCAACAGTGCACGCAACGATAGGCAGGACTCGGTCCTTGCACGCCGGCGTCGTGTTCTGTGTTTGCTTTGAAAATGCCTACAATTTTAGCGGTCTAGATCAAGTTTTTCGGAATTCGTGGGCTCAATGCCAATAGCTTTCATATATTTTTTGCAAACCTCTTTGTACCGCAATTTCGTTCTGCCCAATGGTCGACTTCCAACTGCAACTCACAATGAAGTAGACCTTTCGGAATACTACAATTTTGCATTCCGTAGAGTTTAACACATTATTGGGGGAAATGCATATGATCGTGATTATAAAATTAACTCATCAAATTATTTGAAAATTTATAAATATAATTAAAATTTGTTCTATATTCTTACTCAATATTTCCTGCGTACGAAAACGAGCACTCAATTGCTCCAGTAGGTGAAGACGAATAAACCATTTGCCGGTTGTAGAATATTATTTCATTAGTTTCTGCTAGTTTAAAGAAACAAAATGTATATTCATTCATCTGTTCATTGAGCAAAACGTTTTGATTTTACGCTATTTGAAAATGTCTTACAATTTATTAGGTTATTGCTTTCTCACGCAGTATTTAAAGTATGTGATATCATCAGATGTATACATAATATCGACGATATCAATTTGACTGAAATTTTATAATGAAAAAGCTATTTTCGTTGAAACCGTAGTTAAATAGTTAATGTTCATAAAACCGCGAACGTATTTGCTGTGCTCTAGTGTAAGTGCTTGTCGAGAACTAAATATCTCGTATTAGAAATGTCCGATCTAGGATCCATGCATGCATTTGACAAATAATGCAAAAGTGTACTATTTTCGTGCAGCTGACTTAAAATGCTTCACGATTACACACTTCATCTTAAACATGCATATCGCGTGCCTAAATAAAAAAAATTTGAACAATATTGGCTCACAACTTATTTCAAAAAACTTTCATCAATTCATCCTAGATGGAATTGATATAACTAAGAAGCATCAAGATCTGTACAACTCCCTCACAGAAACAAGTTGTGTAAGGAGCAACACAAATATTGCTTCAAAATAATAGTAATCACGTATCCAGGTTGTGGTAAGTATTTTTTATTCATACAATCTAATTTTCTTACTGCTTCGCTGATATTTTTCCTACTTGCCTGGCAAAACTTTTGCTTACCAATTTTTTCAGTAGTTTGACCATAGACGACGACCTGAAGGATGATTAAAAACCGGATGGCGAACTCCATGCTGCAAAGTTTCTTGATCAATGTAACAGTAGAACGCGTATCAAAGTTTATAAGCGAGACATTACGCACACACACACACACCGACACATTTTCTTAGAGCAATGGTTGACTTATTAGAGTGCAACATTCCATTGTTCAGGCCACCTTAAACTTACTTTTGAAGAGAGTCTTGCTGAAATTATTCTTGGTGCGCAGCAAAAAGTGTTGAGAACAATAAATTTTAGAATTCCACAAAAAGTATTCATAATCAATCGATGACCACGCTAAAATTAAAACTCACAATGTGTAAAAAGTGGCGGATTATCAATGCTAATTTTCTTTGAATGCAGTATTAAAATAAGCAGATTTTAAAATTGCACTACCTGAATTTGCAGGAATCCATAGTTTAAGAAGTAGAAGAAAATAGTTAATTTCGTCAAACAGACCAGCTTACAGAAACCTTGTAAGCTCCTACTCCTGCAAGAAGTACGATGTGCTTAATTCATACACGGATAATTTTCATAATATTGTGATCGTCTCGTCAAAATCTATCGTAATATAGCATATTCGCCTCACAAAAAGATAATACGTTGATTTTTCCTGTTCCGGATACATTTTGTCGTAACTTTCACGAAAGGAACATTTAGCAATGTTCGACAAAATTAGTTAAATTCACACACACTCGAAAGAGCTTAACATTTTACATATTTCAAACTCTCAAACCGTGAAGCTATCAAATCGTGAAGCTCAGCATCTTGTGTATCATTGTTTTCTAGCTGAGCATATCTGACTCTAACTCATCCATGCATTAATTTCATCTTATCGAAATCTATCGATCAGCATAACATTGCTTTACACGATGCCTACAAAGTGAGCGGTCAAGAGCAAGTTCTTTCCATCTTGCGGGGTAAATGTCAAGAGCTTTCATATCTCTGTTGCAAACATCTTTGTACCGCAAGTGCGGTCTGCCCAATGGTCAACTTCCTAATTGCAACTCACCATAGAGTAGATCTTTCGGAATACGACCATTTTCCATCCTATAGACATGACCAAGCAACCGCAGTTGGCGCTGACGTAATAGGGTGAAAATGTTCTGTAGACCAGCTTTTGAAAGCACTTCAGCGTTAGTCACTCTGTCCATCCACGATATGTTCAGGATACGACGGATGCTCCGTAGATGGAAAGCATTCAGCTTCCGTTCGTGTCTTGCGTGAGTGGCCCACGTTTTACTGCCGTATAGTAAAGCATTTAGTACGCAATCGCTGTATACCATCATATTTGTCTTTACAGTCAGCTTGCGGTTACCCCAAACACGAGAGTTTAGACGGGACAGAATTACAGCTGCTCTGCCAATCCGCTTAACAATCTGCGTTTCTAGCGGAAGGTTATCAGCAATGGTTGAACCAAGGTATGTGAACTAATGTACTGATTCAAGCTGACAGTTCCCAACAGTGATGATGGGAGGCGATACATTCCCTTGGCCAAGGACTTTGGTCTTTTTCATGCTGATTGTTAGCCCAAATTCTTTGCATGCTGACGAAAAACAGTTATTAGAGACTGCAGGTGCTCTCCGGGGTGAGAAATAAAGACTGCATCGTCAAAAAACGGTAGGTCACGGATTAGCACATTTTGTGCCTTGGTTTGTGCTCTCAACCGGTTTAGGTTGAAAAGATTGCCATCGCTTCGCGTGCGTAGGTAAATGCCTTCTGTCCTCGTCATGATAGGGTGCTCCAGAAGCACAGCAAAAAATGCCGAACAGCGTGGGAGCAAGGACACACCCTTGTTTGACGCCTCGGCTTCTGAGCTGAAACCATCAATATGGACTGAGCCCTTCATGCCTGAGTGGAACGAAATAACGAGCTTTGGCAGTCTTACGGGGCAGCCTATCAACTCAAGCATTTTGAAAAGGACCTCTTTGCTGACGTAGTCGAATGCGTTATTTAAATCAATAAAAACAGCGTATAATGGCATACGCTGTTCCCGACAATTTTCTTGAAGTTTTCTCAAAGAGAAGATCATGTCAACGGTTGTTCTTTCCTTGCAGAAGCCACATTGAGATTCGGAGTAAATTCAAATGGTTGTCATTTTTCACGAGCGTGAAAATATGCCATCTATTTGAAAGCTGATCGCTCGAGAGAACAGGTTTTGACAACCTTCATCGTCCAAGGCTTTCACTATTTAGAAGGTTTCTTTCGGATTAACACTCGTATGCCCAAGTGAGAAAAGAAATTAGACGTTCCTCGTAGGGTCTCCCAGAAATAACTTCAACCATTTTTCATCCCGAAGTAGGACGCCCTCTAGTAATAATGTCCTTTTTTCGAGAAAGGGATCCAGGCATGCAAGCTGTATTCTGAATACGGCCGGACAATCGCCATACATATGTGGATGAACACTTCCGTCGTTCCAAATTTCATAACGGATTTAAGCGTAAAACGTTCTACTCTAGCTCGTTAGAGCTCAGGCATATTGCGCAGCCCATTTGAAGTACACTTTTACGACTATACCTAAATAGCGATACCTTCAAATCGGCCGTGCCCAATCATTTCTTCTCAACATTATTTTTCGTCATTTTTGATACGTTCAATCGCTATCCTTTTCCTAATTCGTCATGTTTTCGCATCAACAAAGGTCGATTCATAACGCGCACATTTTAAAGCAATTACGCGATGCCGCGTTTCATAGGAGAATTCGGACATAAAATAATTTGACTTTAGTATTCGGCAAAAATTAAATGAAATATTGAAGCAAACATTAAAAAAGGAAAAGGTTGGCAAGTCGCCCTTCGTCAAAGTCATGCTATTTCTAGAATGCCCTTACCTTTTATTTTATCAATACTACAATACCTGAGAATACTACAATACTTGACGTGACGTGCGGTTGGATTAATTTTGACCTCCGATATTTTTGGATATAACTTTCTTGGTTTTCATCCGATCGGTATGATTTTTGGATATCTATCTGAAAGCTTGCTACGTTGGATCTATACATACAAGAATCATCCATCTGCGACGTGTCGTTCTTTGTGTACGTCAACCGTGGATTTTTCTACAGTTTGTTCGTTTATTGGAATCGCTTTTGTGTTTCTGCTGTTCGATTACCCCATTGGTGTTTATCACTGTCGGGAACTACTCGGAGAAATACACAACGTGATATCAAATTCACGCCAAAAATCTCAAAGGGAATCTGGCAAATTAGCAGCTAAATCGAGTGACGAAATTTTCCGACAACCCGTCATTTTCCGTCAACTCCGCCCAATACCACACAAACCAACCGCAGCCGTATCGATTTTTGTGCTCTGATTTGTACTTTTGGTTGACCCCGTTAACATGAAACAATCTGATGTTCGCGAAACGTGCGTCGTCTGCATGAAAGTCGTCAGTGGTAAGGTCAAATCTGTCACGTGTCAAAACTGTTCCCACAAATGCCACGCAAAATGCGACAAATCATTGACCTCGGATGCGCTATCGATCCTGATGGATGAAAACATGCCTGGTGTATGCTACGTGTGCAAAAGTTGTCGAGCTAAACCAAACGCAGATTTAACTGCTCGAACAAGTGTTGCGCAAAGCAACCTGGATGATCGAATGCTGAGCTTAGAGCTTATCATACAAACGTTGAAGACATCGGTAGAGACTCAAAATTCTCAGTTTGCCAGTATGTTTTTCAATAAATCGGAAACTACTGACGGTAATACCAGTCAGATAAACGCTAAATCTTCTATCTTTCAACACGAATGTTCAGCTGTTGCAACTGTGCCGGAGTGTCTTGAGGAGCGTCCTTTTCATCAAAAGGCCACCTTTACAAATGCGACTGTTAAAGGCCTGTCTGCCCAAAACATCCCTGGTTCGCAAAAAGATACGAAGCCAAAGCCACCTGCTCACCCGAAGGATCAGCGAAAACCCTTAGGTTCAAAACCAAAAGTCATCGTGCAAAACACTCCCAAAGTGGACACTATAGGTATTCGATCTAAGGTAGTTGAAACGTCCAGCAACCAGCGAAAGCGCCAAACACAGAGTGTACATTCAGTCCATGGACTAAGTGTGATTTGCACCAACGTAAAGGAAACGAGTGCCACCTTACTAGGGGACAGGCTAAAGCACGATAAAGAAGAATGGAAAAGGTTGTGCAACAACATGGACTTGGAGCCAGTTGAACCTCTATCATTGATACGACTATGCCGTAAACCTACTTCTTCAAATCTGGGCCAGCCAAGATTGCTTAGAATCACGGTTCGCTCTGAAAGGGATCTTGAAAACATCTTACTTTCCGCATTTCTCCTGCGTAAGGAGCGTTCAGAGACCACTGCAAGGAACTTTGCTGATGTGCCCTGGTGGGAAAGGGCCCGAAAGGACCAGAAACAAAACCAAACGAAACAGAGGGATGATCGAAGTATAATCCTTTTGGGAGTTCCAGAAGCCGATGAAGCAACTGATAAAGCGGTGCAGCGCAAACATGTTCAGTTACAATGGAGATTCCTCAGTGATATACTTGGTTTGCATGATGTAGCTGTGACGGACACGTTCCGCATCCCCAAATCTACGAATTATAAGGGCATCGGTCCTAAGCCCCTTAAAATAACGTTCTTGCGTAATGATATGTTGAACACGGTCAAAACTCGTTGGGAAAATGGCCGCAGAATAATCCCGCGAGAAATTAGACTAGGTGCATCGAAACACCATATTGGAAAGATAGATGCACCACTAAGTTCAATAGAAACACTACCAAGTCAATCAGTTGTTGACGTGTCAGAAACAATTTCAGCCGATACGATAGATCACTGTGTTCCAACAGTACAACCCCAAAACGATCAAGCATCCCTGCAAGCAAAAAACCTTCAGTTGCCGACTCTGGAGGAGTCGGCCTAACATATATTCTGCACTCCACTAGCCTTCTTCCCCACACCCCATCCTTGTTGAGAAAAACAACTATGAAATGCATCTACACCAACGCACAATGTCTCGGAAACAAAATCGGTGAACTGCGTGCAGTTTTTTTAGAGATGTTCACCAGACATCATCGCCGTAACGGAAACGTGGCTGCAGACTCAGCAAACAAATAGTGAACTTGAATTACCAGGAATGTCACTTATTTGTCATGACCGTGAAACCAGAGGAGGAGGAGTAGCTTTGTATTATAGCCAAAACCTTCTGTGCCGTGTACGGATCCAGACATCGTGTTACTGGATACACTCTGGTGCTCAATCCGACTAGCTAACGGCGAAGACTGTGTTTTGGGAGTAGTATATCGCCCACCGTCTGCACAGGAAACTTACAATCTGGCCCTACTGGATAAAATTCGCATGGTTACTTCCAGATACACTTGTGGATTTTTGATTATGGGTGACTTCAATTTACCGAATCTGCAGAGCAGCACCATTTACCCAGAACACTCCCTCGAGCGCGCATTCAGTGAGTTGTTTGACGATATTCCTCTTTATAACCACATTACATGTAATACCCGATACCGCGGAAACGATTTACCCTCACTCTTAGATCTCGTTCTGACAAGCAATGAACATGACATTGATAACGTTGCTTACGAAAGTCCACAGGGACTAAGTGATCAAGTCGTCATCCAGTTTGACTATCTGTTTGAAGCTGTAAGAACAAATGATGCCCGTAAGAGTTAAGCGGATCAACACTATCGCGTTGAGTGATGCTCTGAAAAACACGTTTAACTGCCAACCGGAAACCAGCAACGTACATGACTTTTGGATATAGCTGATATCTAATCTCAAAAGTTCAATCGAAGTGAGCTCCCAATTTGTCCTCAGGAACTCAAGAAAAAACTTTGAATTTAAATTAAGAAGCCGAACTCGTAAGTGGTTAACGGTGCGAAACATTGCTTGGCGACATCATCGGCAAAACACATCATCCGAGACCTGGGAAACATTCCGTTTACTGCGGAACAAAGTAAACAAATTTGTCATCCAAGACAAGTTGTGCTTCCAAGAAGTGATATCAAGCATGATGGAGCGAAACCCCAAAATACTATATCGTATGGTTAACGATCAAGCTAAGGTGAAACCTGGAGTAGCGTCCGTGAACACATCAGCTGGAACAACAACAACTGCAGCAGAAACTGCTGATGCTTTAGCCACGTTTTATTCATCGGTATTCAACCCGATAGAACATGCAACAAACAGCCCAAATCCAACACTCACAAACACGGTTTGCCTTAGTGAAATAAGTGTCAGTGAGAAAAGCGTCCTCAAAGGTTTATTTAATCTCAAAACCGGAAAGTCTCCTGGGGCCGACGGAATAACCCCGAAAATATTGAAGCAATTTGCGAGTTTGGTATACAAACCACTCACTTATCTGTTCGAGCAAACACTGGCAAGTGGAGTGATTCCTACAGATTGGAAACGAGGAATAATTTCTCCAATTTACAAAGGTGGAAATCGCTCCGATGTTTCCAATTACCGACCCGTTACTCTGTTACCAGTGATTTCAAAATTACTTGAGCGACTCCTTGTTGACGATCTAATGAAACACTTCGAGAATAGTCAGTTGCTTTCGAGGAACCAGCATGGATTCAGACGAAATTATTCCTGTTTGTCTAATTTACTGGTAACGCTAGATGATTGGACAAAATCGGTAGATAAAGGACAAGCAATACACGCGTGCTAGTTGGATATTTCAAAAGCATTCGATCGTGTTGACCATTCCCTACTGCTGCAGAAGCTTGAAAGGCTTGGTATCACTGGAAAGTTTTTGAATTGGCTAAATGACTACCTAACAAATCGCACTAACCAAGTAAGTGTTGATGGTGCATTATCCAAACCAATTGCAGCAACTAGCGGAGTTCCCCAAGGCTCAGTCCTTGGTCCGATCCTCTTTCTGGTTTATGTCAATGAAATACCGGAAATTGTTCGATGTAACATTTCGTTATTTGCGGACGACATAAAGATTTTGGCGCAGCATTTCGTGTCCAGAGAACTGTCTGCATTAACAAAAGGATCTTGATCGCTTTCACATGGTCGGCTGAAGAACAAGCTACCGTTTAACTTCAACAAATGCAGGATCATGAATGTGGGGAATCGAGTAGAGTTCACATATCACATAGGTTCGCATGTCCTTGAAAATTGCAATGAATAAAAAGATTTGGGTGTCTGGATATGCTCCAGTTTAAAAAACATGACTTCAAACTAACAGTGCCTTTAAAAAAGCAACACGCGTTCTAAATCTGCTTCAAACTTGTATTCGGGAAATTTTCGCCCAAGATATTCCCAAGGATCATGAATACATACTTGAGACCAGTCATGGAATACGGTTTGCAGTCATGGTCTCCGTGGCTCAAGAGGGATGTGGAACTTATGCAGCGAATCTATCACCGCTCAACGAAACTAGTTCTCAGCATCCGAAACAAACCATATAAAGAAAGGATAGCTCAACTGAATCTGTTCGCTTTTCCCTATCGACGAATCAGATGAGACCTATCTTACTCATTACAAAAACATTTCGACCCCGAACCATTCCCTTACAGGATTTATTCACGCGAAGGGATACGAGGAATTATCGGACCCCTGATATTTGCTGGTCGTACCCCATTCCCCGCCTGAACTGTAGAAGGTATTTTTACTCTGTCCGTGTCTGTTTTACTTGGATCAGTTTACCTTCAACCGTTGCTCACGCCACTAACTTGCATGACTTTAAAACGAAATTAGACGAATTTTTATTGCATTATTCGTTTAAAGAACACTTATATACTGTTTTATCTATGTTCGTATATTGTTTATACACTTAAATTTCAATTTTTACCATCCTATGGTTGTTGTTGAGCTTGTTGATTTTAGACCATTAAAAACCTTGAAACCTTGAATTACCTTGAATCATCGAACGTTCGTTCCTTGTGATCCAAGTACGGTGAAATTTCACAACAATTGACATCCAGAATTTCAACACATAATGGCGTTGCCATGTTTCAAGACAGCAATAGGAAATTAGTTGGTGTCTATTGAATGGTTCTGCTGTTTTTGACTTGACTGAACCTGTCCCTCGGTGAATCGTGGTGGCGGAGTAATTACTTAAATTCGAAATAATTCGTACTGCCAACAGATTTTTGCTTGTGATAATCGCGAGATATCCTGCCTCGCTATTGAATGCAAACCCCGTCATCTTTCAAGTTTTTTCAATCCCTTATTTTGATAAATGCTTATGTTATCCCCAATTGTCCATCTTAAGTTTTTAATGTATTCATTGATGAACTCTTAATAAAACTTTCTCCTTTTCATAATTCTTCGCTTCTTTTAGTTGGTGACCTCAATGACTGCAATTTATCTATGTTTTCCCTATTGTCTCTCAAAAATATTGTTCATTTCTCAACTCGAGGTGACGCATTTTGGATTTCGCCTTAACCAATGACTCCATTTGTTTCACGCTTGCAAGTTTTCTCTAGTTGGTAATTCTAACCATCGCGTTATGAAACGTCTTCCTAAAATGTATGTAATCACAGGGTATAGATACCTCAACTGCAGAAATGTCATATAGGTGACTTCTAGAGCTTGTCAACCTGACAATATTTCAGCCCTAAAGGACATGCTTTCCACCACTGATTTCAATATTTTTCATGAAAATGATGTCTCCATAGAATGTGATGTTCTGACATTCTATCATAAATTTCTTTTAGAATACGTTTTCCTAAAGTAACTATTCTTATAAGTACCCATCGTTTTCCTCTGCCCACCTAAAGCGCCTAAAAAGATTGAAAGAGAAAGCCTTCAAAATACATGATCGTAATACGGTTGCTCATCTTTCTCAGTCACTCAAGTTCGAAATTCGACGTCTTGAGAAGCTGTACACGAACACGCTTTTTAGAACGAAAGACAGTCGTCACCTATGGCGTGCGCTGAAACAAATTTGCTGAAAGAATTACGAGAAATCCCCATCTATTTTGGATAACATTACCCTGAACGAATCTTTTGGGACCTGCATAACCGATAATGTCTGTGCACAGAACATATTTTCCCCCCTTAATGGTTTTCCAATTCACGCTTCATCAACGTATCCGAGGTCTTTAGCGCACTTTCAGCTGTCTCAAGTTTTAAGGCCGCCGAACCAACAAACTGTCGCGCGTTGTAAAAAAAATGTGCAAGAGAAATTTCGTCCCCCATCACTTCCATTTTCAATCGTTGCATAGAAAGAACAATTATGCCCGATTGCTGGAAATCTGCCCGTATAACCCCGATACTAAAAAAGATCCTGGTGAATACCGTCAGATCGCGTGCACCTCGCAGTTGCTTGAAGCATTTGAGAGAATTGTACTACGAAGAATGGCATCCAGCTCTCAGGTACACGATGTTTATCAGTTTCCTTACCGTAAAAATCGATTAACAGTAGATGCCGTCGCTTTGCTCACGAATTATATCACAGGTTCTCTAGATAGCAAATAGAAAGCTGTACAAATTTGTTTTCTGGGTAATACTAATGCTTTCAACAGTGTTCTGAGAAACTCTTTATTGCAAAAATTATTTGACCGTGGCGTTACAACAAATATCCTTCATTGGATTGCATCCTACTCTGGGGGTTGTTTCCAATATACCGTTGTGAACGGAAAAGCCTCCCTTTAAATACCTATTTCGCGTGGTGTTCTTGAGGGTGCAATACTGTTCTCATTTTTATTATCCCTTTCTTTTCTGATGTTCCTTGTGACCATTCCGCACTTACTTATAAATACGCTAATGACGTTTCCGTTGCACTTAATCATCATCTTTGGATCGAACAACATATTTTAGAATCCCTCAAAATGCAAAGAGATGGTATTTTCCAACATGACTGGACAGCGTTATCTAACCCTTCATGATAAAATTCCTCCGGTTTCTTTTAAAGGCCCTGTGTTTAAAAGATTTTACAACTTAAAGTATTTGGCATAACAATATCTGACCAACTTAGCAGGACCAAATATGTAACAAATCAATTCAAATGTCACTCTATGTACTTCGCCTCCGTTCTCTTGTCATGCCACTAAAAGTTATTCAACTTTTTGTTTTTTCTTGCATCATTTCACACCTCAGTTTACTCTTTCCGTGTAATTTTTTCTGGCCTTTTGGAAAGGGATTTTATGATGATCAGAAGAAGTATCAAGCTCATCTCAAGATTGAGTTGTGTTCCCGCTGATGACATTCGAGACACTATTGTTGGTCGTCACTTTCGTGAATGTAATAGGTTCTGATATTCCACATCCACTGAACGGAAGCCTTGCTTCTTGTGCATCTTTTTCCTCCATCCTAAGTCACTATGTTATTAACTATTCGAGAAGTAACAAATTTAGAAACTCTTTTGTTCCATACTTGGCTCGATACATGGTTCATCAGTCGAAAGCTGTTATGGAGTTAAAGAAGCGCTAGACAATTTTTAAATGACGCTGAAATGTTCCAGTTATTCTACAATTTTTATTTTTCTAATTCGCCAGACATTTGTCTAGTCTATGGTAACCTGACACTTTATTAACACAAGTATCATTTCATTGTCCTGCACTTTATAAATTTTATCATATTTGTATTTTGTGGAGAAATTAAAGTTTTGCTGAAAATTCGTGTACGTGAATAAAGTCATTCTCTTCTTCTTCTTCATCTGAATAGATTTGAAGTCGACGCAAATGTTATTCGGTGTAACTGTAATTTTGTCGAATGCTGCAGAAAACAGAAAAGATTTATTATATTTCAGTGAAGATCCCAATCATGTGACCATTTATCGCCGTTCGAATTATCTCGCAACAGATCAACGTGATCCCCGGATCCGGTGATTTCGTCATCATAAGAAAACATATACCAGAGACGTGAGAACTGCGACGCCATATCATCAATGCAGATAAGGAAGAATATTGGACTTAGTACTGAACCTTGTGGGAAACCATCAGTAGATTTGGTAAATTCAGATATAGTATCGCCTGCAACAATCGGGAACGATCTATCATGAAATAAAATGCTCATTGGCATGAATTTCCATCGCGCTCACGCAAAAAACCTAAACTTGTGTTTTTAAACCATTTTTGCTATTTTTGATTATATAAACTAGTTCACTCGATACCTTTCAAACAGCTTCCAACATATTTGCATGCAAATTAAATCAGTTTCCCGATAGCTCACATTTGAAATCAAAAATGTTTGTCGAGATGTATCTTAGAAACCACCGGATAACGTGAATTAATGATTTATAAATAATAATAATAATGAATAACATAAATGATTATGGTATTGCAAATCATCAAAAATACCACTAGAATGTAACCATAAATTTAACGTTATTAATATGCTATAAATTCTTATACGCAAAATGTATTTCAAATATATATATATATATATATATATAATATATATTTCCCTCAGTAATTTTCTGATTTGGAGTGGGTTTTTCAATTCGAGACTCCTCCCGTGGTTGGATTTTCAACCATTTCATTCTCATTGATTTATAATATGCACAAAAATTCCGATACGAGAGTAAAGATGGGCTTTTTTCTGTTGTATAACTCGAATTTCTGCTGACATAATAAATTTTCACTGGGATAAACATTCCAAAATTTTCAACGAATCATAATATTAAATCGACAGACAAACGCAAGGTATGTTGTTCAGTTCACCAGCTCATCTACAGAAAGATACATTTGCCGTACGATGAGAAGGCTGGTAAAGTGAATTTCTGTGCACCACCTTAGTTGTATCAGCAAAGGATCTGTTAAGACTGTAAATTTGTTTGATGCTATCTCGTTGTATTGACACCGGCCAAACGAGTAAAGCTTTCAAGGCGATCTACGTTATCAACACGGTTTTTCACAAACTGTCCCCAAATGTTGGCTGGAATGTCTTGTGAATATATTAGGCAATTGTGAACAAAATCATTAGACCACATTTATAACTCCCAAGTCGACTAGGTTCTGACCTCTCCTGGTCTTTGTCAACTTCAATATGGCCAAAACAATGTGAAGTAAATACGCGTAAAATTGAACCTTATTTAATGGTTGATGTATATGAGATCTATTTCTTTTTTCTATCGCTTAGGAACATGATTTTTTCTATCCAAATGGAGTTCTTCATGAATGTACAATTTTCTTTTCGTGAGTAGTAGTTCTTTATATCATATATGTTAAATTTGAATTACATTTTGAGAATAATTATAGCTTATTATTCAAATGAAACACACGAACTTTCATTGCATCGAAGCTAATAGCATTTCCTACGTTAAGCCTACTCAGGCAAACTACTGATATTCAACTGTTCGTACTATCTCATCAGCACGATCTGCTGTATTAAAATTTACTAATGAATATACCAGCTGCGATACGGTTGAATTAGCTTTTGAATAAAGTTTTATTTCGTTTTCATCATCGCTCGTTCGAACACAAATCACATAATCACACCGAACTTCAGAAGAGAAAATTGTGGAGTTTAGCACTAGTTTGAGTAAATTCGGATATTTAGAATTTTGCCTCAGACCGGAAAACATTATCGAATTGATAACGGTCACCGCCCGCAAACGTTCCGGCTAGTACAACGTCGGGTGTTCTGCTCGTGTCAGTGAAGTAAATAGGGTTAATGAAATTCCTTGCAATACGCGGTTTATCAAACTGGATAACTTTAAACAAGGTGCGTTCGAAATTGCGTATATTCTGAAGAATGTTTCTTATATATTATGATAGAAAAAACGCCGGTATATCACTAGTATGTTTTCCATCAGTAAATTTTTGAGTGGATAAACTCAAGTATGAAATTGCAAATGCAAATGCAAACCAGAAGTCATTGTTTGGACTTGGGTCCAAGTAACTTCTGAATAGCTCCACAGAATATGCTTAGTGGATCAATTTAAACATTTGGCCTCGTGTATAATTAGTACTGACTGCCAGAGAAACGACCACACTATGATACAAATTCATTCATTGATTCATTCAATTATTCATTCTGTCCTCTCCGTGCCATGTGGCACATGAGGCGAAGACAATTTCACGCCAGTGGTTCCGGTCTGTCACTGCCTCCGTTGCCGTCTGCACCGTGAATCCTTGTGCATGTAGTTCGCGTTCCATCGGTCTGCCCCAAGTTTCCTTGGGCCGTCCCATTTTTCGTTCACCTTGCGGATGCCAGTGCATGGCTACCTTCGTATGCAAACTGGGATCCATCCTGCAGACAAGACCGAACCACGGATCTGTTGTCATCGTTTCCGTAGTAATGTTAGTTTTACGGTATAGGGTTGCTAGCCCTAAGCTCAACCCTCCTCCTTTCTCATACGGGCTTGGGACCTTCCTTGGCGGAGTTATGATGCAAATTAACAGTCTTTTAATCAAAACTCAGCTTCAGCAGCAAGTGTGTTGGACACAGACCACAACGTTGAACTCGGAAACATGAATATACACGAATGCATCACAATCAAATAAATCGTCATGTTCTACTGCTTCCCGAATAAATTAATAGTCCCATTCGGGAGGAACAATATCTCCCGCAGCGCTGTGAATTATAGTCAGAACTTGGTTGTATTGCATCAGTTTCAAGCCGGCAGCGTTATCTGCTTTCTGCTTTCAAAAGATGTGTCTGCTCCTCCTCTGCTTGCAGATAAATCTTTAGACAATGCCTCCAATGCACACAGCATTAAACAATATGTGGATCGCTTTCTCACGGAGTCAACAGAAATTGAGATGTCTAGCTGTTATGCGTTCAGCAAGGTGGATTAGACAGAGATCTCTACAAGTGCAAATAACACTTTAACAAACAAATCACAACTAAGTTGAATTTGAGCCAATACAATTCAAACTTCTAAGTAATTCAAAGTTTCAATGGTCCAACAAATTAAATACTTCACAGTAACCACAGATTAAAAATATAGGGAATTCATAAAAACAACACAAATGTTTTATACACATGGAAAGTCAGCACGTGTATTCAGGTGCAAGGTTGGGTTTGTTCAACATATACTTGTCAAGTTCAGCCTTCAACATGTTCAGGCTTGTTGCGCAAATGATATGTGGGGGCAGGGAGTTCCACAGAAAACAGACTCTGACAGCAAAGAAAAACCTTCGACAATTTGATCTGCAGTGTGGAATAATTAACTTGTATCCATGCGATCTGCTACCACGTGCTTTTTGCCGATGAAACAGGTGTTCGAGTGGGTGATCCACTGTATGCAGAATATTGAAAAGCAGGATCAAGTCACCCCTGAGACGATGGTACGAAAAGTCAAAGAGGTTAAATGTTGCAATCCGCTCCTCGTATGGCCTGTTGTATAGCCCGGTCACCAGTTTTGTAGCGCGGTGGTATACCCGTTGCAGCAAGGTCATGTCCTTTTTTAACCATGGGGACCATGCTTGAACAGCATACTCCATTGTTGGTCTGATATAGGTGTTAATTATACGTGGGAGTATCTGTTTTGAGAAACGACCGAAGATCCTTCTGAGCAATGCTAAGATTTGGCAGGACTTTTTGTATACAACAGAACACTGCCGTGAAGACTTCAGGTTACTGCTAATCCACACGCCCAGGTCTTTCTCTTCAGTAACCCATGAAAGTTGCTGAGATCCCAGAGAGTATGAGAATTCGAATGATTTACCGACGTTCAACATTTTACATTTTTAGATGTTGAATGGTAAGCAGTTCCGCAAGGACCAATTATGAAGTGCTTCGAGATCTTTTTGGAGAATTTCGCAATCTTCTATGGTGCGTATGCTAGTCCAGACTTTGATGTCATCCGCAAATAAAATGATTTTGCTGCCATTTAGCTTTAGTTTCATTGACCACACACGTTGATTAATCCACATATGACGTAGTGTCAGTTGACCCTGCACTGCAAGCAATCCGCGATATTTCAGACAGTTATCTACGTGATTGTGTTCCCGCTGATGACATTCGAGACACTATTGTTGATCGTCACTTTCGTGAATGTAACAGGTTCATTGCAAATATTTCTTCTGATATTTCACATCCACTGAACAGAACCTTGCTTCTTGTGAATCTTTTTCCTCCATCCGAAGTCACTATGCTATTCCCTATTCGAGAAATAAGAAATTTAGAAAATCTTTTCTTCCATACTTGGCTCGATACATGGTTGATATGTCGAAAGATGTTATGGAGTTGAAGAAGCGTTAGACTATTTTTAAATGACGCAATTTTTATTTTTTTAATTCGATACACATTTGTCTAGTCTATGGTAACCTGACACTTTATTAGCTCAAGTAACATTTCATTGTCCTGCACTTTATAAATTTTTATCATATTTGTATTTTGTGGAGAAATTAATGTTTCGCTGAAAATTCGTGTACGTGAATAAAGTCATTCTCTTCTTCTTCTTCATCTGAATAGATTTGAAGTCGACCCAATTGTTATTCGATGTCACTGTAATTTTGTCGAATGCTGCAGAAAACAGAAAATATTTATTATATTTCAGTGAAGATTCCAATCATGTGACCATGTATCGCCATTCGAATTATCTCTCTACAGATCAACGTGATCACCGGATCCGCTGATTTCGTCATCATAAGAAAACATCTACCAGCGACGTGAGAACTGCGACGCCATATCATCAATGCAGATCAGGAAGAATATTGGACTTAGTACTGAACCTTGTGGGAAACCATCGGTAGATTTGGTAAATTCAGATATACTATCGACTGCACGTATCTGGAACGATCTATCATGGCATAAAATGCTCATTGGTATGAATTTCCATCGCGCACACACAGAAAATCTGAACTTGTGTTTTTAAAGGATTTTTGCTAATTTTGCTTATATAAACTAGTTCACTCGATTGCTTTCAAACAGCTTCCAAAATATTTGCATGCAAATTAAATCAGCTTCCCGATAGTCCACATTTGAAATCAAAAATGTTTGTCGAGATGTATCTTAGAAACCACCAGATAACGTGAATTAATGATTTATGAATAATAATAATAATGAATAACATCAATGATTATGCTTTTGCAAATCATCAAAAATACCGCTAGAATGTAACCATAAATTTAACGTAATTAATATGCTATAAATTCGTATACGCAAAATGTATTTCAAATATAAATATAAATATATATATATATATATATATATATATATACTCAATGCTTTACTATAACGACGGCAGTAAAAACTGGGCCATCCGCTCAGGCAAACGAATGGAACTAATGCGTTTCATTTACGAAGCAGCCGTCGTATTTGAAAATCTTGTGGATGACAGAATGACTAACGCTGAAGTGCTTTCAAAAGCTGGTCTACAGAGCATGTTCACCACATTACGTCAGCGCTGCCTGCAGTGGCTTAGTCATGTCTATAGAATGGAAAATGGTCGTATTCCGAAAGATCTACTCTACGTTGAGTTGCAATTAGGAAGTCGACCATTGGGCAGACCGGGCAGGAGCAAATACAGCTCCTGGTTGCTGAACGCAGATCACGTCGCCGGCGTGCAACTGATCCAATACAACAGAGTTCTGACTATCGTTGCAAGCGCTGCGGGAGAGATTGTTCCTCCCGAATCGGACTGTTTAGTCATTCAAAAAGTTGCAAAAAATGAAAATTATGCGATGTGATGTACATCCATGGTCGACATCGACCGACGGAGGCCAACAACAACAACAACAACTACACATTGGTGGGCACAAAGTGATGCGAGAATCATTCGTGTACTGAAATTGATAACCCGAATGTACACGCAGACTTCTCGAATTTTTTCCGGTACGTCATTTTTTCCCGATTTATATCGGCGTTATTTCAGGATAATAATTGTTTACCTCATTTAACACGTCTTATGCATCACATAACTATACTTGTTGATCAATTCACAAGTCGTGTTTGAACACAATCTACATGGCAGAAAGTTTACTTGGATAACTGTTTGTAAGCCCCTCGTACATCAATCAACGAATCGTCGTGTAGGTAGTGTCCTAGAGACACTACGCATCAGGAATTTGTCAGTCATTTCACGACTGACATACGACATATCTTAGGTGCCACAATTACGATCTCTACAACGCGTGTAATAGACTTGCCACGCTCCCTCGGCCTCAGCGAAATCGATGCAGGGCAAGCTACCGATGTCGGCATCCTTCGTGTATCCCCTTATTATACATTGATCTCCCGCTGTAAAAATCTTGGCACGCGCCACCACCACATCACCGAGGCTTGGCGAAATTCTCTCCGGAAGCCCCAACAATGAGCACTCACCGTCAAGCACGACATCCATTAGACAAGGTCCGTACCAGCCCGACTACACGCCACTCAGCTTTTACCAGATGAGGTCGATAGCCATCGACCATGGGAGTGCAGGCAATTCTCAGCAGGGACTACGTTTTCGGAACATCTGGTTCTTCGTTTTCATGATTACATGTGAGCCTACATCTGTTCCTACTGGGTTCGTACTAAGACCGTGCCAGTCGGGCGATTCCCCCTTGCAGCACATTCACCACATGTGAGTCTGCTTCTGCAGCACGTTTTTTCCATGTTAGACTTGACTCGGCTTAGTAATTATCCGTTTTCGTGTATCCTACAATGGTCACCACCGACAATCGACCCACGCAGATCAAGTGCCTTGACTGAATTCGAAGTAACTGGTTGCTGTGAGACTATGTTCCAACCAGAATCGACCTGACAACGGTTGGCCAGTTCATTGCTCAGTTCCTACTCAGAAGTCTCCTGTGGTCAGACGTTTTGGAATTGTGCTGTGTAACAACAATGTTTACCTGTACCTAACAATTGACCTTGATAAACACTTCTCGTTGATTAGTGTCCCGTGATTGCTTCCCTGTACCTTTTGGCTACCGCGATAAACCTTTCATATCCTGTGCCTTTTCTCCAACATTCTTGGGTACATTATTGTATTTGTCAGTCTACTACAATGTTCCAGCAAATATAACGTTAAGAATTGTGGCTTAAACATCTAATTAACGAAGCCCATGGTAAGGTGTCTCAATCTAAGTAAATACTTTGTGTTAACTAGAATCGTTGATCATAATCGTTCTACTGCTGCTACGGTTGGTTTACCATTTCTTCGTTATACTTGATGCAATGTTGAAATTATGTTCAAAACAATGTGAATTAAAACGAAAATAGCATTATGTACTAGCAAGCAAATGACTTATTGTGCAACAGTGTTTACCACCATAAAAAATATGCAACTATTCAAGAGAGTAACCTAGTGGTAATATTGACTGAATGAAAAGTGTGAGAGATTGAATGATCAATTCATTGTGGTGCAAAAACAAACCAAGTGCAGAAAAATGATTGATTGCAAGTCAACCGCGCAAGGCGCCTGAGAATAACATACGTGCTGTCGTCCTAATTCATCGTGCACTTGAAATTCACATCCGATTTCTTGCTGTTTGCCATCATCAGGCTGTGAAATCCGGTACATATATGCTAGGTATCAATTTGAATAACATTGAAATGAGCATGATATTAAAATTGACAACAATTTTATTTTATTGAAATTAACACCGTTTCGCTTTGAGCTTCGCTAATTCCGTTCGATCTATACAGAACTTTGGTTACAATTGCAATATTTTTTTTATTTAAAACGACACTGGAAATGCAGACCTCAAATGTTGAACTAAGAGGATTTTTTAGATGATGAATTCGATGTTTATACAGGCACATTAGTGCACTCCGAGTCATTGCAAGGTTTGATTAACATCATTCATGACACGTATCACATGTGAGATTCATTGTGGATAGGTACATAAATTGAGTTATCAAAATGCGGGACAGAACTCACTGTTTGTCAGGTTGCGTGTATTTCAGTATTGTCTACTTACAAGAGTAACTTATTATCAGAACCACACTATAATATGTATTGTTCTACGGTTAACGGGACAGGCTGACATACAAAACAGTTAGCCGCCTTTACACGATCAGCATTCTTACGCTCGAAGGATGTTTTGGAGAGTTTGTTCATGATTTTGTGTCTACTAATCAGTACCAAGTCCTTCGAAATATTCACAAAGCTTATCACAACGGTCCACATTGAAAGCACTGGACTCGAGTTTCGCTCTCATCATCAGCAGTGCATATCCCGTCCCGGGTCTAACTCAAACCCAATAGTTGTTGCTGGCTTCTTCTCGACTGGTCGCGCATGACGCTAGTCAAATGTGCCACTCTGGAGAGACATTCATGAAGAGTTAATCAAGATCGGCCAAACGGGGGTCGGTAGCTCAGGCCGTAAAGCATGAGACTACAATGTGAAGGTCCCGGGTTCGAGTCAGACCCAAGAAAGGATATGCACTGCTGATGAGCTCTAATAATAGCGAAACTCGAGTCCAGTGATTCAAATATGGACCGTTGTGATAAGCTCTGTGAATATTTCGAACGACTTGGTACTGATGAGTAGATACAAAAACATTCTTACGCTCAAATTCATTTTCTTTTAAATTAGCTCTTTTCCGCTTTAATCTTTGTTAATTCCGCTTCTGCTACAAATTGGTGAGCCTTAAATACAACCTCAATTCATGTTTTCTTCGCGGTACGTCAAATATCTCGATTCGAATCGGCGTAATTTTTTTCATGTAATTTTTCTACTTCGTATTATCGTTTATATTCTCATTGTTTCGTTTGAACCAGTTTTAACAGTTAGAAATTTTCTTCTACCTTATCGTGTTTAGAACATACGAAAATAAACGCCTTATTTTGACATCGAAGTTCACCACAATACCCAACATCACCATAACGTTTGAAAAAATAATTTATTTATGTTGGACAGCATAAACCTGACTAAGATGTCTATCTGCGGAACCGCGAGTAAACGAAATGATCCATTTCTCTGTTTGTTTGTAAGAGGACGAATTTAGAAGCAATACCAGTATTTTTGAAATCGCACATCATACAGAGTTTATGAGAGGTAATTTGAGTACATATGAGAGCAATGTGTAGCAATTATAATACATTTTGGAATTGATTGCTGTAAGTAGTTCTAACGTTTATCTTGTGAACCGAATGCTGCATTGTAACAAGGGCGCGACTCAGAAAAACGATTTGAAATGACACATCATGTTTAATTGATGTACTGTACTCAACAAAAGCCATTTAGTTTATCAAATCATAAACACATGCTGCCCATTTAGTAGACGGACTACTATAATAACATCTCACGACAGTAGGAAAAACGCAGAGGACAAATCAGATTGTGTCGCGGTAGCCAAACCGTGTACAGAAGTTTAGTTACGTAGCACGCGTGAACGGGAGAGGTTTTAAAGTCATGTTTTTAGGTCCAGCGAAACACGGTTGTTAAAAACCCCACTTCCAACAAGTCTGGTAAAATGAGAATTTTTAACAGAAATTGACAGTCGAATGGGCCAAGAGGTGCCAAGTAATTCTAGGCTGGAACATAACCAACCATAACCATAACCATTCACTTAGTTGTCAGCTGAGGCCCTTCATATGCATGGGTCGATAGCCGGTGATCAACAAGCTAGGGTACATGGAGAACTGACAAAAACTAATCTGAGTCAGTTGTTACATACGATGAACTTGCAGCAGTGGCGTCTAACATAAGGTGAACGTGCTACTTGCAGATTTCTCTCATCTGGCAAGATCTTAGTACGAAACAAGAAGGAGAAGTTGTAGGCGCATGCGTGGGCTTGACAACAACTAAGCAGATGCCTAGAAATCAAAGTCGCTGTTGAGAATATTTTGCATCCCATTAGTGTATGGCAAACGGCCTCGTCTGGTGGAAATTGCTTGACATTCAAATTCGGGATGGTGATGAAATTGTCTGATAGAGTTCGTGGTTTGACGGTGGGTACTCATGTCTTGGGCTACCGGGTTGTATGTCGGCCAGCGTCAGTGGTCCGTCAATTGAGTGTCTCATAGTTACATCAGTGGAAAGTGTGCACATTGGCCTAAGGGAGAAAAGAATAAGAGATAAGCTCTATGGAGCATGTGTTCAAGGCTACGACCGAGTGATGAAGATGAGGTACAAAAAATGCAAGGGAAGTTCATTTATTGGTAAAAATGTGTTAAGTATGCTTTACATACTAGCGAAACTCACGGGTTACCGTTTTGCGCGCCGAGTTGTTGTGGTGGCTGTCTCTGAGTTAGTAGTGCATGTAGTAGAGCCGACTATATCTACGTGAATGTAAATGGATCGTCTATTCGGTTCGAAAACATTTTCCAGTTTAAACTTGCTGTTTAGGTGAATGCTTTTGGTTTGGCATCTACCGCAGATATTAACCCTTTTTGAACGCACCTACTGGCTTGATAGAACAATTTGCAATCAGTTTAACGTTAGCACGAATGCAAAGATAGTGACATTATGTATGCTATTGAACACCCGCTGTCTGAACCCAGACAGGTTAATTGTTGGCGAAGCGGTTTGCGATACGTCGCAAAGGATATCACCTCAGCAGAGTGACAAGAGTAGTGCTGTGATTTCAAGAGAAGAGGAATCTATTAGTCTTATGGTTTTAGCATCAACAGCTTGCGCTGCGACGATTCCGCTAAAGTGGAGAGAGGATGGCAACACTGACACGCCTATTCTGGAGACTGGGTCCGCAAGGGATGTTGGGCACCTGCGATGTGTCCTATGACACTCTTTAATTACCTGCTCATTGAGAGATTTAAGGACTTATGGTCAGTAAACACAGTAAACTATCTGCAATATAGAATGTTGATAAAAGTTTTAACCCCCTAGATATATTCCTTATAGTTATCGACCGAATGCGTTCTTTCGATTCTGTTCGGATTGAAGTCTTTTCGAGATAAACGACATCAGCATCCATTACCCATATACATACTGTTGTAGCAAAGCTTCAATTGCCTCGGTGGATGCGTCCGTGAATATTGACAGTTCAGTATCGTCGCTCTAGTCCTTCCAAGATGTGATCTCGGCGATATGCTTATTAGGCGATGTGTATGCTAAATTGCTTTAGTACGTAAAATTAAGGACATTGCGTTACCATGTAGCAAACTGCTTAATGGCTGAGAGACGCGCGCGCTTTGCAGGATAAAACGACCGTATAATTCTCCTAGTTTAACAAATCGTCAGAGATCATCAAACTTGGTTGTCTCAGGGAATTTCCTGATTGTTTCTGTATTTTTCCAGTAGTTCGAAACCCGAAACCGAACAAGAAAACCGAATGCGGTTTAACAATAACTGCATTTGTTCGCATTGATCCTAAATGAAGAACAGACGACCTAGCCGCGTCGATCAGACTATGACTTGCACGTACTCAGGTAGACGTTGGAGTCATAGTTGATGTTCAATGTCCCTAACAAGTGGCGAATTCCCAATAGTACGGCAGATAACATTTTGCCGGCAACTCTAAATTTTCCAAAAAACTGACTTAGCCTAAATCGTTTAGACTAGACCGTGCCGGATATCACTGCCTGCTGGATGCTACGGCAGTGGTCAAATTCACTGGCATAAAGAACAGAGTCGCAATACTGATAGTGTGTCTAATCGTATAAGTTGTGCATATGAAAATTACTGTGTCTGTAGCCTTATGGAACTCCAATGCTCTTGTCATTTGTATCATCAATTTTCCAGCACGCAGTTTAAATTTACTTTGTTGTGAATCTACTTTCAGAGCGAATATTGAAAGTTATTCCAGTATATATTTCAGGTGCTGTAAAAGGAGAAGCCAATGACTAGTCGGACCAAAGCAAACCATTTTTACTATAATATTGCATTGAAAATCAGCACACAGAGTTCACGCTGCTGACGTACCTTGTTCCGACACTGTCTTGTATTGCGCTCCAAACGCACTGGAATAATAGGACAGCATTATCCCTTCATCCGATTTACCGTTTTTAGACGATATTTTCTACAGAAGTAGGAAGTTAGGTACGTTTTGGACCCTTAAACGAGTGAATCAAAGAACGTGGTTATAGGCTTGTGCGTAATCCAAGACGGTATGAAGTTAATAGTTAAGTGCCAGTGATGGAAGATCATCACGACTTCAGAGCTAGCAGAATAAATTTCACCATTATCAGCTCGAAACTCAGGCCTAGCTGTCATAAGTTGCAAACCATTAGTCAGTTTATTTTTTAGGTGATGAGTTGTTGTTGGGTAACGATTAACCACTCTAGAAATAAATTCGTCTCCTGAAGTAAGGGTAATTGAGCACCAAAGTGTGTCGTGAATATCAAAGGCCTAATCATTCATTGCTATACAGAAAAATGACTTTTTGAATTACTGTGCTCCTTCTCCGCCTTCAACTAAATGTTCACGCCACAATAGGGAAATGTTGGGAAAGAAGAGTTCATTATCAGGTAATGATGTATGCAACCACGTTTCTGTTTTTGCGAAAAAATCCGGAATACTTTCATTACCAATCTCGTACAGATTCATTATTTTATCGACAAACCTTTTCGCGTTCTTATTTTGTGTGAATAATGAGGTGGTGTAAATTGAAATTTTTGTTTCGACTACCCATGATTCGGATTTGCTATTGTTTTTTGAGATATACCGCCAGTAATTACTGATTGTGATGGTCTGTGTGTGTAGGTTTGTTTGTTTTGATATTGTTTGAGTGAAGAATCTGAAATTGTATCAGGTTCTCATTTGGATCTCAATTGATTTTTGATGTAGCGGCATTCATTTAATCGTGTAAGTGAACGTTTTTGCCTGCATATGCAACACAATGTTTTCATTGTTGACTGATATACTTTAAACTCGTTGATTGTCACCCACTTCGACACTGTGACCAGAAAGAATAACCCATTCTGGGAAGGCAGCCGTTGCTTTGTTTAGAATCATCACATTCAATAGATTTGAACCCACTTCATTCAACTTCGGATTTCGTGCTAAATAGAAAATATAAACTGCAATATCCTCGAAAATCCTAATGATTTCTGCCAGAAATATTCCCTACTTACTTAAAAAATCGAAAGTGATTTCTTGAATCTCGTGTTAAGAAAAGACTACGGGAGAAATGACCAAGCCACCGCAGGCGGCCCTGACATAATAGCGTAAACAGCTTTGTAGACTAAGTTTTGAAAGCACTTCCGCATTATTAAATCTCTTCTCTGCATCCACGATTGTTCCAACGTACGACGAAATATATATCTATATATATATATATATATATATATATATATATCTATATCATCCTATATCTCTTATCCTATATCACTATACTATAATATATATATATATATTATAATATATATATATATATATAATATATTATTATAAATATTACACGTTCCTACAAATGTTAATCTTCCGTCGAGAAAATTGTTTATAATCCGATAGATCCTGAAGAGACGATCACAATAATCTGAAAAGTATTCGTGTATGACTTAAGCAGTTGTCATATCTTAAATGTTTCATATCCGCTCGTCCGACTGGCGCAATAAACCATTTTTTCTACATCTCTAACAATGGATTACACCAAATTGTTTTGTGCAATTTCAACTTGCTTAGTTTAATACTGCTTTCCAAGAAAATTGCCATCGATTATCCGCCACGTTTCACACATTGTGAGTTTTTACTTTCGCGAGGTGATGTGTTATCGATTGATACAAAATGCATGTTGTCGAATTTTAAATTTTGTTATCATCAATTTTTGCTGAGCAACAAAACTATGTTCAGTAAGATTTTCTCCACACGTATGTCTTAGGTGGCCGTAACCATTAAATGTTGCACCTTATTGTGTGAACCGTTGCTTAGCGAAATTGGTCAGTGTGTGTGTGTTTGTGAAATTGTTCCGATATAAACGCTGATACACATTCTACAGTTACATAGATGAAGAAACTTTGCAGCATGGATTTCCCGACCGGTTTTTAATAATCCTTCAGGTCGTGATTCTTGGTCAAATTACTGGAAATGTTGGTAAGTTAAATGGTTTGCCCGCTGAAATAAAACAAACAATATTAGCGAAGCATTTAGAATAGTTGTTTGCATGAATATAAAATACTGACTGGAACCAGTATGTGTGATGAGTATTATTTTAAAAGCAAATTTTCATTCCTCGTTTTGCCGTTAGTTTTAGGGGTTATGTGTACAGAGCTTCATGCTTCTTAGTTAATTCGATTCTAAACCGTAGGCGTGGTGTAAATTTGTATCAGCTAACTTGAGTTTCAATATGTTACCATATCTTTCAATTAGGCAAACGCTACTCATGCTCAAGATGATTTATGTTATCGTGATGAATTTCAAGAGTGCTGCATGAAAATATACACGTTTTATTATTTCTACAATGCATGCATGGATCCTATATCAGACATTTCCTAACACGATATCTTCAGTGCTCGACAATCCAATAAACTGAACCACAAAAAATACGACTGCGGTATCATAAACATTGAAGTTTTAAATATTACTGAAAACGAATTTGCCACCGTCTAACCAGAAACGTCAATGAAAAATTGTACCTATAATCGTTTCACATTTTGCAACATAAATAAGCAAACTTGTATATATGACTTCCAGGACTTCATGAATTGCTCCTTAAAACAAAATTGCAACCAGAGAAAATGAGCAATGTCCTGATACCAAACAGGGAAAATGAGCATTCACCAGACTCCGTGTTAATACCGCATGTAGCTGCGCAGTAGTCTCTATTTCTTTATACTTAAATCACAGTTTATACGAAATCGAATATCATAACTTCCACTTGCTAAATTTCTGTATGCTGTTTTCAATCATTTCGGCTCTAAAGCGTTGACGTTCATCTAAATGCGATGTTTTTTTATTTTTTATAAAAATATTCGTTGGTTACACATTTCATCAGGAGGATTTAAATGAAAAGCTTCGTTTTTGTTAAGAAATGTCTGCAAATATGTTAATAAAACCATTTTGTATCACTTGATGGTTTCATTGATATAATACTCAATGATTCTTGTTATTCGCTGTATGAATTCTTCTTGAAATGTAATATCGTTCGAGGACCTGAAATTTGTCAAATGAATTCGCTAATAAACCTTAATTTTGGCGTAAACCTAACGCTCCCGTAAAGTGATGACTGTCACGTTTGGATCCGGAAAATGCCAGCACTTTTCGTATATTCAAATACGCTCAAAGAAAGCGTTTTGATCAATTATAAGGAGAGAATCCTTGTTTCATAAGCATTCCAAAAAGTGACAGCACGAATTAAATGCCAGTGATCAAGCGCTTAGTATTTTTTTCGTAGTTCATATTTTTATTCCGTTCAGTTTGCAACATTGTTTGTGTAATAAACAAGGTACGGAAATGGTAAACAAGGAGCGCTTGTATGCCACTGTTGGATAAGGCTGGCACGACCAACCTGTTCAATCACATATTTCTAAACACATGTTTAATGGGGTAAAACCCATAACCATGAAACAAGATATTCATTTGCATGCTTTTCCGTCAAAACACACCCCACGACCGGTTTTTGTGGTGTTTGCACTCATCAGGTAGGGAAATCAAGATCAGGATCCGCATGCGTTTAAAACAGTGAAGAAATAGTAAACAAGGAGCGCTTGGTCGTACCAGGCTTATCCAACAGTGGCATAAAAGCCCTTCTTGTTTACCATTTCTCCACTTATTCAAGCGCGTGCGGATCCTGATCTTGCTTTCCCTACCTGATGAGTGCAAACAGCACAAAACCGGTCGTGGGGTGTGTTGTGACAGAAAATCATGCAAATGAATATCTTGTTTCATAGTTATGGGTTTTACCCCATTAAACATCTGTTTAGACACATGAGATTGAACAGGTTGGTCGTACCAGCCTTATCCGACATTAGCATACAAGCGCACCTTTTTTACCATTTCTTTACTGTTTCAAGCGCATGCGGATCTTGATCTTGCTGTCCTCACATGATGAGTGCAAACAGCACGAAAGCGGTAGTGGGGTGTGTTGTGACGAAAAAGCATGCAAATGATTATCGTGTTTCATGGTTATGGGTTTTACCCGATTGAACATGTGTTTAGACACGTGTGATTGAATAGATTGGTCAAACAGTGGCATACAAGCGCTTCTTGTTTACCATTTCTCCACTGTTTCGAGCGCATACGGATCCTGATCTTGCTGTCCCTACCTGATGAGTGCAAACAGCACGAAACCGGTAGTATGTTGTGTTGTGACGGAAAAGCATTCACATTAATATCTAGTTTTATTGTTTTGGGTTTTACCCCATTAAACATGTGTTTAGACACATGTGATTGAACAGGTTGGTCGTACCAGCCTTATCATATAGTGACAAACAAGCACTCCTTGTTTACCGATTAATTTTATTTTTTAACGTTACAGATTGAAGATTTATTGTGTCGAAACACATTTGGTTTTGAATCGACTAAATACTTGACATGAAAATTGAAAAATTAAAACCCTATCAATTATGAAAAGGAACTTAATATTGAAGTGTGGCAGATGAATAATTTGTTAAAAGAAATGACAACATCTTAAAATTTAAATAACATTATACCATTGTATATATTCAAATAAAGTTAAAGCAGTTTAGTTTATTGATTTATCGGTCATCGAATTCCAAACATATACACAATGACAAAATTTACGCGTTATTTAGGAGCTCAGAATTTGTTGGGAGTTTGAAGTTTTCCTATAAGCTGGGAAACGTTGTATGAGTTTTATATGCGAGCGTAGCACAGTTTAGTGTCTATTTGTCTCATGTACTCAGAATATTGAAATTTGTGTACATTGCAATTTGTTTTTTTTTGAGTTTCTTTCCCCATCCTAACCATCATTCAACGCGTGTTTCATACAATTGAGGTTAACCTGAATTTCGAAAGAAACTGCATTCTGGGCAATTTATGATTGGACAAAGTCTTCTTCTCTTGTGCGATTGCTTAACGTTTGCTGGAAATACTCGCATTCATGTCGATTGGGTCAAAGACGGACTTCATTTTACTAGATCGACTTTAACAGAAATCAAGTAGAACGGAAAGGTTCGCTACATATATCAACTGATTAATTTTGACTCGAAAAATGTTGAATCATTTATGTGAGTGTTCAATATGTCATTTTTCTGAAAACATTTTTTTAAAACATTCGGTTAGAGCAGGTTTGGGGAACGATGTTTACTTATGGATCACATCTCATCAATGATATTAGTCAGAACAGACAACGCCATTAAGTAGATCGTTCTATGTTCTGACAACCACACTTGGTTTATAAAAACTACTCGTCGAACTCGCTTGTGTAATAAATTTACGTTGTTTTTTTTCATATACAGATAACCGAGAAATCTCTATTTCTTTTTGCTCCAGAGCTTAATGCATTGGTTTTGCAGCATACTCTTATTATACGGAGTTTGATGTCTTAACTTCAGTTTATGGAAAGTGCTAATTTCTTTTAACAAGTTCGCTGAATTTGTTAATGTTGATGTTTGAATAATTACCTGAAGATAACTTGCGTAGAAGTTAATTTTAAACGTTATTCAAAGGTTAATCTTCAAAACTTAAGAGGGGATTATTGGCAAATACGAAATACGACAAGCTAATTGCGAACGTTTTTGAAAGTGTAGGTTTTAATCAAAATCAAATTATTATATGACATCTGTTACAAACATGTTTCTTGCGTTTTCTGAGCAAGTGTTTTGGTGCTTACGATTTACTTATAAATCATCAATCTTAATGTATTTGAAGAAACATTTTATTTCATTTTGGGAATTTGTATTTCGCTGAAATGTATTATGTTATCAGAAATTCTAGTTTCAAAACGAAAATGAAGCCCACCAAATAAGAATCTGATTTTTGTATTTTTTTATACAATTTGTAAATTGAAAATCGCGACGGCTGTCTATGGATTCCCCCCAGTGTTCAGTACTAAGCCCAATACTCTTCCTGAGCATCATCGATGATATAACGTCTTAGATCTCACATATCTGCTACGTGTTTGCTGCTGATCCCAAATTCCCCGGATCCAGTGATCACATTGATCACTTGAGAGATATTGAAAAGGTCACTAAATTGTGACAGGGTTGGGATCGTCCTATGAACTATAGTAAATATCATCTGTTGTCTGCGGCGGTCGACAAAATTAACATTAACTGCGACAAACTGTAAGATCGACTTTAAATATATTCATAAGGTTAAAGATTTAGGATATAGTCGTAACAGCGGACTTCAATTGAGCTGCGCAAATTGCCTCAGATGCACAACAAGCTAGAGTAGAACACCTTAGACTTAAATCTGTTCTGACGTTTAGAACCTTGAAAGTGTTTATCGGTCAATATATGGCGATTTTATTGCAGCATTCAGAATACTGCGTGCAAACTCGGAACAACTTGTTCCAAAGAACATATTACTACACGAGGGAGTCCAACATCTGACTTACAGAATGGTTAAATGTATATCTTGGGAAACTTGAAAAATCTGTAATTTATTTATGCCTCTTCTCACTTGGGCGTCTACGGTTGACTTAAAAGAAACCTACGAAATCTTGAATGCATTAGGCGACGAGGGTTGTCAAAAAATATTTTATTGTTAGATCAACCCTTCAAATAAGGAGCATACATTGACGCTCCGGAAAAATCAAATCCGTCTAAATCTTAAGCAACACTTCTCCAGTATAACAGTGGTAAGCTTTTTGAACAAGCTACGTGATGAAATAATACCTTGCATATCATAATGTGCGTTCTAAAGCGGTTTGGATGACTTGAGACCTGAGCTTTTCCATGACAACTTTCCATGAACATTCAGGTCGCTTCACGATATAATTATCATGTAAATGTTTATTATTTTAAAATGTTTTATAGCTCTGCTCTCACTAGCTTGGTGGAGAGATACATTTTTTTTCATCCCTGTCGCATCTACAATTACTGCGACCAAAGTACGGTCTGGAAAAAACATTACGTTAAATGACATACGATGAGGACTCGAAAAACAATGAACAACAATTTGCAGTGATGAGCTCTCTTTTGAACCTTTGCATCGACAGAAATTCTGAACGCTTTCTTAGATTACAAACCATTTACAGTCCGGTGTCAACTGATGTGAACTGAAGTGATAATGACCTTCACCAGTCTTTGTGAAAAGTATCATTATGACACAGATTCTTAGACAAATCAATGATGTTTGCCAAAGTATGTTTCTAGCAACGTCAGCTTTCGCTTGATTTGGAACTCGTCGAACCGAGCTATGACCCTCGGGTTTAGCTCGGCTACATGGAGAGAACTTTCAGACCACTTATTTCTTATGCTGCACACATGGGCGTGCAACACAGTGGCACTGGATACGCGCGCTTCTAAGCTCAGTCGTGCTATGCCCTGGGTCAAAGCACCCGGGAAAGATGCACGTTTTTTGGCCTACTGCTTAATGCAGGAGAAGCAATATCGTGTGCATCTTGCACGACGGTAATGGAACGTTGCCTAACTATTAAGCCCTCATTTATAGCATGGAAGCTGCCAATAGAAAGGCTTGACGGGCTTCCGTCTTCATTCAAGCTAAGCAGATCGTCGTGCGCACCTGATAGCAAGATCATAGGTGATGCACGCTCAGGTACAATCGTTGTTGATGCAGTGGCGATTGGCTTCGCTGCAGGCTGAAGTGGAGCGGATGACCATACAGCTAAGTTAATCCCAGTAGAAGCTACATTGTTCTGCCTCCTTTCAAAAGAAGGATTGTCAGACTTCACTTGGAGTTTGTCTGAAGTGGCGTTAGTTATGTGTCCCGCCTTAGAATAAAACACATTGCGATCTGCCTGAAATTTGAACTCGTCTAGAATCGGTCGAGGCCGGTTGTACATCTTCCATCTACTCACACGATGAACTCGCACCGTGCGAGTGGAATGCTTCATCCCAACCATGCGAAAAAGATCTTGGATACACCTGCGGTCCAAATCTCTACGAGATTTGGGTTCGTTGATGAAGGGCTCGGCACGATTGAAAACTAGAACATTACGAGTTCTATTTTATCGAGCCGAAAATGGGCCATGTAATGATTCAATTTTATTCCGAAGACTATTCAGCTCCAGAATAATTTGATCCATGGCGTTAAAACCCACAACATTTGTATGTTGCTTTCCATTTTTACCGGAATTAGTAGTCTTAGCCTGCCATCTTGGGGTGCCTGCTGTATTGGACACCATTCGTGAAGGTAGTCTAAGACTAGTAGGTGATTGCTTGACCAGAGTGACGTTATCGTCGGTTAGTGGTGGTTTAGAGCCCTTTAACACCCGCCTTTTAGAAGGCTCAGGATTACTTTCCGCCTTGACAGAGGTGGATGGCACGGGAGGGCGGCATAACTGGCTCGAATAGTTGGACTTGTTAACCGCCGAAGTCCGCAAAGGGACTAATTTGGACCGCGCGACTGATGCATAAGTTTCGTCGGACACGGATTCCAAAGAACTAGCTAGCGTCACACTAGGTCGCCGTTCGTGATACACAAATGCGGCTTCAGTGGCAGCCTTGTGACAATCACTGGAATACCACGAAAGCCAACGGAATTTCGCATAAAGCCCATAGTGGGATTTATGTATAGCTGAGCAGCCTTGGTGAGCCCAACGATTGCAAGCATCGCACTCAATACCTTTGGCTTCTTTTTGCCACATTTCACGTTAATGAAAACAGTTTTATTAGTCATAGTTCAAAAATGCTAAAACATGAAGATGCAAGATAAAAACGGAATACTGACTTTATTACGTGAGTAATTAATCAGCAAGATTTGCAATAATGAATAGTGTTTAAACTTTCGAACTTTCACAGTACAACTGTGAAACGGTGAAAATTCGTAAACGTTTGTAACTGAGCGTGGCTAATGCAACAAAGTTGAACGTACCGCAAAAATTCGATGGTAAAACGTTTCAAAAACAAAAGGTTCCGTGCTGACTGAAAAAAATAAAAAAGCACGGAATTAATAATTATGAGCACGGTATTTTTTCAAATTCGTATAATCCACAAATGTAATTTGAGTGAAATTATAAAAAAATAATGCAATTCGAAACAATCTAAGACGTGGACATACAAGCTATAATTGCTCTTCATTTTTCACGGTTTCAAGTGCATGCCGATCATACTCTCACTATCCCTACATAAAGTATGCATACCGATGAAAAGTGTCCGTGTGTTGTATGTGATGGAGATACATGCAAGTGAGCAGTCTTAATTTTCAAACAAAACTTTTTTATAATTTAATTTTTCCCACCATTAGATTTAATGTTATCTACCTTGTAATTGTGTCAGAAATATTTGATTATTTAGCGTTGTGTAGTTCATATCTTCTTGAACAAAATATGACTGCATTGCGGATACCTGTGACGGTATATAATGTCATGGCTACCACCATCCATATTTCGGAGATTACAACATTTATAGTCTGGGGTATAAACTTGCATGAAATGAATCTCTAAATTCAAATTCCCGTATTTGTTTTTGACTAAGGATGTGTAGGATTTTTCAAAAATTACATGCGGCATATTTAAATCAAATGCAGACATTGTTTAATCAGTTCTAATAAAAACGTTACTCTAATTTTGAACAACCTTATTCATAATAGATGTATATGGCGTTTTGTCAAATTTAAGTCCCGAGAACCTGCGCAAACCTCAAGAAGATCAAATAAAGCTGTTGGCTGCTGAACATAGATTGCGCAACAGGTGTTTAACAGACTCTGATTGACCGAGTACTACAAATCGCTGGGTGTTCAGCCGTGGGATTGTCAATTTAGAGACGGACTTTCAGTCATTCTGAAAGATGTGAAGTATATTGCCATCAGGTGGTTGTAATTTACATCCATGTTAGACAACCTTGATTGCCTATTACATAGGAAATACAATTGCAATTCACCCATACAATGTGTCAGTATCAGTATCAGTATCAGTATCACAGGGCGATAGTCGACCAAGTCGAAACGAGTGCCGAGATTCTTTCGGAGGTGCGCTTGAAAACACCAGCACTACCAGAATTGATTCGTAAGTGAAACAGGAGTTTGTAACTGTGAATGGAAGATGAGAGAGGTCTCATAACCGAAAGGTGAGATAGTTATGCATGTTTCATGTCCAATCGATGAAAAGACAATGGACAGCAGTTTATTTCGACAAATACGAATATGGAGGGATTTAGTCTTACGTATAATGCTCCGGGAAAAGCAAATGCCACCGTTCGTCTAGCCCATGTTTGAACGCAATTACTGAAGTCGCCGTGATTGGTTCTGCGGGAAGTGAGTTCACTTCAGTTCAGTTCAGTTCATTAGACACGAGACAGTAAGTGGCTGACAAGCTGCGGAAAAGCACCCACCACTGCCAGAGGGTCAATCCTTTTTCTCCGTTTGGAACCTCTGATGGTCGTAGGACTAGGAGAATGTAGTTGGGGGAGCACCGCGCTATAATCGATGCACTGCCAAAAGGTAATTTTCTTTGTTCTCTGTTTGCAATTTCTGGTAATCGCGGTGCCAGGCGCTGTAGTAGTAGAATAGTAGTAGGACAGCAACGCGCAATGAACGATGCTGGAAAAAAGGCAGTTTTTTCTCACCAGCACGGTGAGAAGTCAGTTGAAGGAGAATCAAGAATAAGAATATGTTTTAAGATTGCTACAGTGAATAGCGAGACAAATGGAGGACAACCTAAGCATGATATTCATGGGATGTAATCACAGAATAACTTACCCCAGTCACGGTCTGAACCCTGCTTGAAAGTTGAGACGCAACTACAGCAGATACGTTATTCAGGGAGCTCGTTCCAGAAGTTGACCACCCTGAAACTGAAAAAGTTTTTCCTAGAATCTAGTCGACATCGTTCCTTAGCAAGCTTGAGTGCGTGTCCGCGAGTGCCCAGCTAAGGGCCTAAGGTAAAAATATCATCTGGATTAACGCCGCTTAAGCCCTTCAAGATCTTAGAGATTTCAATCAAATCACCTCTCAAACGACGACGCTTAATAGAGAAAAGACCAAGAGCCCAAAGGCGATCAGCATAACTTTTGCGACGCTGACCATCAATCATGCGAGTTGCTAGTCGCTGTACACTTTCAAGTCGAATGATATCCTTCTGCTAGTGCAAACACCACGCCTGGACACAATATTCCAGATGCGGCTTGACTAACGCCTTGTAAAAAGGCAGGAACACGTCGGGACTTCTGCTGGAAAGCACCGACTTCAACCGAAAGAGCACATTGCGTGCACGTTGCGCTGCAACAGCGCATTGGTCCTCCCATTTGAAGTGAGCTCTAACTAGAACACCCAAGTCCTTAACCCGCTGTGTGGCATCAACGCTAATAGGAGTACCTGACACCTGGACTGTGATCTTGTCGACCAGAGCAGACAAGAGTTGGCACTTATTGAGGTTCAGTGGGAGGTCCCATCGTATGGACCAGTCAATGACCCGCTCGAGGTCGTGCATCAGAGTATCTTTATTCGTTGAACTAATGAACTTCACGTCATCCGCGACAAGTTATCGATAACAATCAGAAAGAGCAGCGGACCTAGCACTGACCCCTGAGGCACCCCACTCATCACCTCCGTTTGGATCGACAACGTAGATCCTACTCGTACTCTAAAGGTCCTACCTGTCAGGAATGATTTTATTCAAGCAAGTAAACTACCCCGTATGAGTTTTGCTGCCAGCTTAGTTTCTAAAAATCTGTGGCTGACGGAATCGGAAGCCTTGGTAAAATCCAGGTAGAGCGCTTCGACCGGCTTCCCTTCATCCAAAATTTTCGTAGCAACATTGAGGAAACTTAAGGTGTTAGTCAGACAAGACCTCCCTTTCAGGATTCCATGTTGAGCTACACTAATTAGAGAATGCTGGCAGAGATGCTGGCAGATTTTGTCGCGTATAAGTCTTTCCAATACTTTCGAGACGATGCTGGTCAGGCCGAGTGATCTATAGTTACCAAGAATCGACCTGCAACCACCTTCGTGTATTGGTACTACTATGGCTTCTTTCCACTCACGAGGAACCATTGCTGAGAGCAAACATGAAGTGAAGAGCTCACATGGTGGTTCCGCAAGAACTGGGGTTAGATTTCTCAGCATAATTGAGTGGATGTCATCTGAACCCTCAGCCTTGTTAGCATGAACATCAATAAGAGCTCCATACACCTCCGCCTCATTAAAGGACAAAACATCTAGTGCAAGGACACCAGATGGAAAGTTAAGCAACTCAGACGGTGTAAGTAAAGAATTATCTCTCCGCTGAACGCTACTGAAAAACTCTTAGAAGCCTGTCGCCTTAGCTAGGTCACTATTAGCTACTTGTCCATCCTCCAGTTTGAGTCACCGATGTTTACCCTAGTTTTTCCTTTAGATTGCGCGTAACGGTAAAACCTTTTCGGGTAGGATTTAGCCTTCCTGGCTAACGATAACTCAAACTTCTTTTTGAGCACACGTTGCATTTTGACACAAGCGTTTCTGGCGGTTCTGTAGCGGACCCACGCACCAGAGGTGAGCGATAGCCTATATTGCTCCCATGAGCGATCAATTTTACGAATAGAACGACGAATGCTGGGAGACCACCAGGGTGGCCGTTGGTGCTTATTCACGCATTGCAGTGGAGCATGCAGATCTTGAAGCCCGTTAAGGAATTTGCAAATACTGTCCCAGTTTCCAGTTACACTAGAATCACTCGAGAACACAAGGTAAGATTTTGATGACTGTAAAAGTAGGCCCCGGTCAACACGCCTAAAATAACATCTAGGGTGCGCAAGAGGTTTGTAAAAACGCAACAGCGCTTTAAAGCCCAACATTAAGTGGTCGCCAAAAGGGGGGGTAGGAACTTGACATTCTGGACAGCTTCTAGCTGAACGACAGCACCAAGTCAAGACTGGATGGAGCGCATCTATCGCGGAACCTAGTGTGTTCGTTGACGTGCTGATGTAATCCATGATAGTGGATCCAATCGAGAAAAGATGCAGAATGCTTAGTGAGTATCCCTGACGGAGCTGACCAGTCTATATCTGGGAGTTCCACGCGTTCACTATACGGATGCTGAAGAAGTGCATTCTGGATTCTGAATGAACTCGCCAAATGTTCATCTTTGCTTTATAACGCGCAGAACATCCAGTTATCTTCTTACTGAGGATTATATTAGGATTTTCTAGTGCATGATGGCTTTGTTATTATCAGAATTTTATTTTAATAATCAACAATTACGTGATTTAATTTTAAAATAAGAATCTTTTTGTCTAACCTTAGATGGATTTGAGTATTCGCACAATATTTTATAAATTTACCTGTAAAACGTCCAACCTATTCAGAATACGCCGACGCCTGTTTGCCTAATGACTGTTGGTTCTGGTGCAGATTGAATGCCGCAATAAAGTTCAGCACTTTAACCTTGTAACACAACAACCGTTCAACTGGTTACAGAGGTAACCGAAGGTAAGTCTCTACCTCATGCGATCTTAGCGTTGTGTATCTTCTGTCCTTGGCGGGACACTTTTAATGCTGCAAATGAAAGTCAGCACTGTGACCTTGAACACAACAACCAGTTCACTGGATACAGTGATAACGAGGTACGTCTCACCACAAGCGATTAGCGTTGTGTTATCGTCCATCAGTGGGCGGTTCGACAATCTGAATCGAATCATAAACGACGTCTTTTTAATAAGTTTCGCAGCTAGAGAAGCTTAAGAAAGTAAGAAAATTATTATTATGTTTTTATATTAATACTTCAAACGATTTATGTGTTTGGCAAACTCGTCTTTTATAGAATACAAGTTCATTGATGACATTTAGATCTGCAAGTATTGGCTGAATATTAAATAAAATATTTGTTTAAATACATTAAATTTAGCGATTAATAATCGGAATCACATAAAACTTTGTTCAGAAAACACTTAAAAGATGTTTGTAACAGACGGCAAATAATCATTTGATTTTGATTTAAATCCTAATGTGATCAATCGTTCACAAATAGCTTGTCTTATAATTACTTCGCCGATAATTTCATTTTAATATTTTCAAGATGTGGCAGTTAGAATTTGTCGCGCTTCTTCGGATAGTACGTAAATTGAACTTGGAAGCAATTTGGTTTCAGGCAAATAAGCCAACTAACTTCCCAAATTGATGCAGAACATAAAAGATTTTGATCTTTATACTGTCTTACCGCAACCAATGCAATAACCTTTGAAGCAAAAAGAGAATAAGAATTCGTCTGTAATCTAATTCAGATGAATGCATTCAACAAGTGACATCGACGGTAAACTTTATAAAATACACTCTTCGCAGGGTTTTGTCAATTAATATGACTTAATAGTGATGTCGATATTTTGTATTTTCCGTTCGAGTTCTTTATATATCTTTGGCCAAAATGTTGTTCAAGTGAGGCATCAAATCATTCAAATCAATGATAAAGAAACAATTGAAAAACAATCGGTTAGCTCAGTTATCGGGCATCTTTTCACTTGGGAGGAACTCAGAAAACGGAACATGCTAGCTAATGGCATTATCCGTTCTGAAAAATAATATTCATCAGCTGATTCATATGTAAAAAATCGTCACTTAAATCTGCTCTAACCAATTTTTTTTCAAATTATTTTTTTCAGAAAAATGACTACTCCATCGCTCACATAACATCTTTCTACATTTTTCAAATCGAAATTATTCGCCTGATATATATATGGCGAATCTTTTATTTCGACATGATTTATGTTGAAAACGATGTGGTTATTTGAATTCCGTCTTTAATCCAATCGATTTTGATGGGAGTATTTGCAGCAAACTTTGAGTAATCTCACGAGAGAAGAAGAGATTCTCCAATCACAAATTGTTCAGATTCCAGTTTATTTTGAAATTGAGGTTCACCTTTATTGTATGAAAAACTAGTGGTTTGATCATGAGGATGAGGAAGTGAACTCAAATAAACAAATTGCAATGTTCAAACATTTTTTTATAATTTGAGTACATTAGAAAAATGGACAGAGGCCTGTGGACGATCGTACCAGCGCACATAAACATTATACGACTTTCCCCCGCTTCTTGGAAAATTTCGAACTCCCAAATTATAATCTCCAAAATAGCACTGACATTTTTCCCATGTATATTTGTTTTTGATTCGCTAACTGATAATCCAATAAACTAAACTGCGGTAACATTATTTGAATCTATATTTTAATATATATATATATTATTTTATCTTTTAGTTATTGTCATCTCTTTTGGCAAAATATTCATCTGCTACACTTCAATATTGTTGTCCTTTTCATAATTGTAAGGGTTTTGATTTTTTTAATTTTTAATCCAAAATATTAGTCGTTTCAAAACAAAGTCTATTTTCCCACAATAAATCCTCATTAAAATTATATAGTATAGATTAGTTATGTTGGAAATGCAATTATGTGATGTAGGAGTGCAGGAGTCTTAGAGTTACAAACAAGCTACAATCAATATTATAGCAAACAAACGTTCACAATATATATCAATAAAAATATTTCCATCTATACATTCTCGTCTTTAGACTAGGATGGTAGGATAATTACTTCGGATTAGAGGTAACATTATTTGTTTTGAACGAACAATACATTGAGTTTTACCGAAAGTGATCACATTTGTTTCAATACATCAAATACATACACTGCGGTCGTGAGTCCATATAATGTTTTTTTAGATCGAAACACACTATTTAATCATGCTAGAAACATCATACAATTCAACAAATTTGCGATCGGTTTTATGGATTTTAGCTAGGGTTTTTGTATAACAAGACTCCTGTTTCAGATACGCTATAACACATTAAAATCCGCGCGTGATCCAATAAGACGACGTCATCTGAATGCATCCT